>WHYT01014489.1:0-29448 GCA_009806455.1 Tetrax tetrax | reverse complement strand
AAAAAAAAAAAAAAAAAAAAAAAAAAGAAGAATATTTAATAGGTCAAGCTTGCAGAAACACCTCCAGACAAGCTGGGCCAGTTGGGGTCAGTCAGCCTCCCAGGGCACGAGGCATTAGTAGTATTTTCCATGGGCTAAGTACAAGAGAAAATTGGCTCTGGGTGCTCCTCCAATACCTGTGCTGCCTGCAATGATTTTTTGAAATCCTGGTGTGAAACAGCATTTGCTGTTGGAGCCCTTCAAATCGGGTTATGAAAAATCAGTGGCACTTTGCCTCTATTTTTCCATTTCTTCCATTCTCTGGATCGTGTTTTCTGTGACCCAAAAGTCACCTCTTTGCTCAGATCCCTCCTTTCTCTAATGGGTGTCCCATCAGTTGATGCTCACAGTCACCACTCTGTTGCCACCCTCTGAAGGCACCGAGCGCTACCTGCGTGAAGCTCAGCACAAGCTGGAGAGTCCTGTAGGACCCAGACCCCGCAGCTCTCCAGCCTCCCTGAAGGAATGGGACAGGCTCTGCTCCTTGGGGAACTCCAGCTCCTGTGCTCATCTACCAGCTGGAATCCTGACTGCAGCTGGGATGGGGTCAAGTCCACTCTTGGCTCCCAGACACAGATGGAAAGCAAAGAGATGTACTTCATAGAATCATAGAATCTTTAAGGTTGGAAAAGACCTCCAAGATCGTCAAGTCCAACTGTCAAACTAACACCACCATGCCCACTAAACCATGTCCTGGAGTGCCACATCTACACGTTCTTTGAACACCTCCAGGGATGGTGACTCCACCACTTCCCTGGCCAGCCTGTTCTGGTGCCTGACCACTCTTTCAGTAAAGAAGTGTTTCCTAATATCCAACGTAAATCTCCCCTGCTGCAACTTGAGGCCATTTCCTCTTGTCTTATCAAAGTTATTTGGGAGAAGAGACCAACACCTGCCTTCCTACACCCTCCTTTCAGGCAGTTGTAGAGAGCAATGAGGTCTCCCCTCAGCCTGCTCTTCTCCAGACCAAACAATCCCAGTTCCCTCAGCCGGTCCTTGTAAGATTTGTTCTCCAGACCCCTCACGAGCTTTGTTGCCCTTCTCTGGATGCGCTAAGAGGACTTCTAGAGCTCCCATCCAACCTCAAACAGCTATGTCAGGACGGGTAGCAATAGCTTCTGGAGGTGCCCACCTCTCTGTGTGGACCACAGAGTGGTGGCAGGGGAATGAGACCCAGCGCAATGCCTAACGCTGACACTGGGCATGGATATTTCCTCCTGCTGAGTTCCCCCCACCCACGTCCCCCCGACGGTTGGTTCAGACAGCACCGACACCCTGCACCACCACCGCTGCTTTCACACCGGGAGGGAAAGGTACAGCTGGGAGAGACACTGGTGGGACCTGTGGACCCCTAAGCCCATCCACGACGGCACGGTCACCTCTAAAGCTACACATTATTAATGGGGTCCCGGAGCCCACGATGACTTCTGGACGGATGCCACCCAGCCACTTTACGCTTCTCAGCCTCACATTCTCCTGCCATCTGCAGACGATTACTGCAAAGCTCAAAGACCACTGGCTCCTGAACAACACCGACCAGTTATCCCAGTGGGCTAATTCGACGCGGTGTGCGCTGGGGAGGGAGGGGGAGCGCCGTTATTATTCATCTCATGAACGAAGGGTGCACGACTCTGGTTTGCTTTAATGGGGCAGTAACCACAGGCTAATATTATTAACTGGTCCTCAGCAGCACGCCAAAAACCCAGTCCTGTTGTGAGAGGAAAAAGAGGAATAAAGCACTTGAGAATCCAATATCTTTGGTGCTAATTTTAGGCATTTATGCTGGCACGGGGAGCTTGTTTCATCCACTCAAGTCTGGTGCTGTGCCACAGAGTCAGATTCGCAGACTGTTCGTGTCTCAAATAGCACTTCATGGGCAAGAAGCGAGGGGAAAAACACTGGGTCCCTCGACTTTGTGGGGTTTGAGCTGAGTTATGCAAACAAAGTTACTTTAACTGTGGAGTTATTTACAGGTTGGCTCGTAAAAGTCTTAGTGACAGATTTAAATGAATTAATTCTTCTGACTTTCATTCACTGTCTTCCCCCTTCTTCCCCCTCCAGCTATTACATGTAATTACAGGAAATCTTAGCATATCACATCTTCAAAAAGACACAATGAAAAGCAATAGCAAAGATATTCATTTCTTCCTTCTTTAATATTTTTCTTGGATGGGAAGAGCGGGTGTGGCGGAGGTTTTCCTCGCGGCACCTCGGAGCCCGGCTCAGCTCGCCCCGTGCAGGCACCCCGAGCGCTCCTCTCCTCTCACTCAGCACCGACGAGGCCTGCCAACCCTGCAGCAATTACTTAGTGCTTTCCTGGCCTTTGAAACGGCTTTTAATGATGAGGGGAGACACCCACAGTAAGCGGTTTAAATATTTAAATATTAAAGGCAGAATGTAGATGTAAGTCGTATAAACCTGTGCGTTTGCTTGGCGCCTGTGGAGCAAAACAGGCTGGGAGAGCTGGGGCTGTTCAGCCTGGAGAAGAGGAGGCTCCGGGGAGAGCTGAGAGCGGCTCCCAGTGCCCAAAGGGGGCTGCAGGGAAGGTGGGGAGAGACTCTTCAGTAGGGCTGGTGTGACAGGACGAGGGGTGATGGTTTCAAAATAGAGGGAGATAGATTTAGATTAGTTATTAGGAAGAAATTTTTTACGTTTTCTGGAACTCTGGAACAGGTTGCCCGGAGAGGCGGTGGATGCCCCATCCCTGGAAACATTCCAGGCCAGGTTGGCCGGGGCTCTGAGCAACCTGATCTGGTTGGAGATGACCCTGGTCCTTGCAGGGGGTTGGACTGGATGACCCTTGCGGGTCCCTTCCAACCCAAACCATTCTGTGATTCTATGAAAGCATACCTGATACAGAGCGACCACATTGTCTCCCAAAGCTCCCCCGGCTGCTCTTGCCTACAGACTAACTCATTGTTGAAAGAAAACACAAAACTGCATCAGGAGAGAAAGAGAATTAGGTTACAAAGATGGTGGACATAGCTGGATAAAAAGAGGGATAGAGAAAGAATAACAGTGCTAGTTTGGTTGCCTTCAAAGAAAGAAATTTGCTTTTTAAATGGAAAAAAAAACTTTCCACTGGAACTTGGGCAGAAAGTCAGAATCAAACAGATATAATTTGAGGCACAGTCCCAAATGAGAGCTTACATTACCATCCTTTTTTTTTTTTCTAAATGATCCTTCTTTTAATTTTACGTACTGTCAGGAAAACCTCTTAAACACATAAATACTGCTGGAAGTTAAATTGTTATAAAAAATCTCAGTTTTTTTTTTCCTGCAGAGGCAAGCCAGACGATAATGGCTTCATCTATGAAAGCAACACAACAAAATTTACCTGAAAGGAGGCAGTGCCTCTTACATCTACTGCAAAAAACTCCCAAACGACATGGAAATTCAAGTGACTTTGGGGCTGTGGACGTGTGCATGGAGAATCACTTTCAGACACGATTCAGCTGAACCCAACCACTCCTTCCACGTCTTCCTTGCAGCTCCATGTATTTTCACCACCACATAAATTGCCTGGAAGCCCAGTGATACCTGGGCTCTTCCAAAATCCCCTTAATCCTCAGAGTAGATACAACCACAGGCTTTTAAACACCTTTGTTAATCCCTGCTAGAGAATGATAAATCATTTGTTTGATGAAACTTTATCTCTCAGACATCGACACAGACATGCCCTGGACACGAAACGCCAGAAGTGATCGGAGGGTTAAGCACAGGAAGTCAGACTGAGAATTTGACTCTACTAAATCACAGACTTAGACACTTCTTCTGATCTGGAGATGAAGGCTGAGTTACTGGCGAGTGATGTGAGTTGTATCTCGCTGATACGACTGCAGATGACACACTTCAGGTATCCCAGAAGAGGTTTATCAGCCCAGCTGAGCATCTGGCTAACCCTCCGCAGGGGCTGCTCTGCAAGACAAGGGGGTGCCTGGCCACAAACCTCAGCAGCTCTAACACAAGCTCTGGAAAATGGTCCCCTCCTCCTGAGAAAACACCAGGGCTACGGAAAAAATGAATCTCTGCCCCGTATCACCAGAACAAAGGGAGCTACAAAGTCCCCAAAAGATTGCAGCAAGCAGAAAACATTAATCTTGTACCTTACAGACAGAGGCATAGCCATGCTGGTGGGCTTCAGGAGTTTTGCTGAAAGCTGCTGCTAGCCAGGAAAAGTCCTTAGGGATTTAAAAATCCCTACACCCATACACACCCATGTGGATAACTGACTCCTAACAATGACAATGCCCTTCCTTGCTTGAGGGACCTCAACCACAAGGAGATGGAGAAGGGCTGCAATGTGGGGCACATCCACTGCACCTTGTGTCTTTCCTTTCCTCTGTTGTTCCCTGCTGGCTGCCAAATATAAACAGATATTCCTTAAATTGGGTTATTATGGTAACAATCCTAAGTTTATTTAGTCTCATGTTCTGAGAATTTACAAACTGTAACAGCAACACAAACAACAGCGCTAACAACAACTCAACTCATCGCTGCTGCAGGGCCAGCACGGGAGCGGGCGCTTTGGGGCAGGAAATTTGGCTTTTTCCATGGGAAACTGCTGGGGGAATTCAGGGAGACAGCTGATACAGATGTAAAAGTCCTTTGCATCCCTCAGATGTGATTTTCAGCCGTATTTTCTTAGAAAATTAGGCTGAAGAGACCACGGGTAAATACTGGGCAAGTGTTTGGGTACCCGAGCTTCCCACAGGATGCAGCACTGGTGCTGAAGCTTCACGAGTCTTACTGTCTTTAAGAAGATCACTGGGAATGTATAAATGCTGGTCCAAATCCAAATGGAAATCTTAAATTAGGGAGAGAATACAGTAGTGGTTTAGGTGTTTTGGAAGCATGAAACACTATCCCTCCATGGATGCTGACCTCGTTGAGGCTTGTTTGTTCTGCGACACCTTCTTAGCCCTGTATGGTTACAATTTCATTTGCTTTTTTTTTTAACTGAATAAAGGGTAAAGTGAGAAAACAGAAGAAAAAAAAAAAGTGATTTTTAAATCAACTGTCATTTCTGGCAAGGCTGAGGATCCCAGCAAGGTATTTGTTTATTATCAGGTATTTCCTCAGGATCAAATCCAGAGGAGAGAAGTCTGGTACTAGTTAAAGTCTGTTTAAAATCCTTCTTGAAAAGAGATTTATGCAAGGAAATTACCTAACCTCAGGACAGAGGCTTAGTCAGCGGCAGCGCGGCTCTGCCGTGCGCATTGTTGGTTGCAGCGCGGGGTTTTTTTTAGCCCCGCCGAGGGCGCCCAGTGAGAACAGCGGCAGGTTTTCGCTCACACAACGGGATCAAAGCTCCCAATTGTTTCGAAGGAAATGACCCAGCAGCAGAAGCGTGTCGGACGTCGGCTTTCGCTCCCAGCCTCAACGAGTGCCAGGCGGTTGCTCCCCGCAAGGCGGGACTGGGTGGCACAGGGGTACCCCAATTTGGGTGAGGGGTACCCGGGCATCGCTTCCTTAGGGAACTGGCATTTCCTAAATCCCATCTCTCCCCAGCCTGCCTGCTGTGAGCTGGGGCGATATGAAGATTCCCATCTCCCTGGGGTGTTTCCCCAGCCCTTGGACACTTTTCCCTCAGCAGTGGGAGAAAGGGACCTGCAATCTACTGGGCTTGCGCTGATGATGCTCGGCGTCGTGGTGGCCCTGGCTACTGTCACACGTCCTGGCCGGTCACGACTGATGAGCTGGTGGGTGCCCCGAGGAAGCGGCCGCATCCAGCGCTGCTCAGCAGCAAGCAGCAGCGGGTGCGTGCGCTGACCCATCCAGGCAGTAGATTTAAAGCACAAAGGATGGAAAAGACCGATGAGTTCATCCCTGCCACTTCCCTGCCAACAGCGAGTCAGATGCATTTAATTGTCTCGTGATGGGACTTCCACCGTTTCTTTGGGAAAAAAAGTTCCCATACATAGCTCATCTCAGGGACACTTCAACCCACGGTCGGAGCAAGCAGCTCTAAAGCACATGACCAGGGTTGAAATGAGGTTTTGGAGGCAAAACACCGACTGAGCAGGTTGTCATATTATTTTTTCAAGGTCACCACTAAAATATCTGGCAGGCTTATCTTATGGCTGGGAAATTTTACTGTACTTGAAGAAAACAACCAATATTTTTTATTCTGCTGCCCAACTCCTTGCTGTTTGTGTTGGTTTAACTTCACTGACCCTAAAACGCGAAACAAGAGTAACGCAGTGTTGAACTGCATCCCGATATGGATATGAATTATGTGCGTAATACAGAAAATTATTGTGAAACAAACATTCAGCAAGCATCCTGTATGGAAACTCTTTCTTCTTTCATCTCCATTGATCACCGACTTCTCTGCTGACAGAACGTGGTTATGCCGGCACCCTGTGATCACTTCAGAATGTCTCAGAAATGCGTCTCCATACAGTTAAGGTTTTCCGCTGCTAAGAAATATCTTAATGCTAAAGGTTTGTTTACAAGGGGTGGCTGTTTCCACTTGCCGGAGCGTTTAAAAAGTTGGTTTTTCCAACCACTAAGTAGATCTAAACATTAAGTATTTCTTAAGTTGGGTTTCCAGCTCCTAGACTGCTATAAACATTAACTTTCATTGGTTTAAAACAAAATAAACCAAAAAAAAATTGCTGCTTTCACCTAACCTCTCATAATGTAAAAAAAAAAAAAAAAAGGCATTTTTAAAGACACTTTATTTTTAAAAGGCTCGTTGTGCAATCCCTGTGCTGGTCCTGCAGCTGAGAGCAGGGCCGTGGGGACAAAGCGCGTCCCTGTTTTCGCTGGCGGCACAGGGGGGGTGGATTTGGGCCCTGTCCCCCCCCACCTGCTGCACTGCTGCTCCCCCGGGGAAGGGAAGCCGACAAACGCCAGCTCTCCTGCTACTGACTTCAGCCAGTGGAAGTGGGATTCTGGTGCCTTTCCCAGGCAGGAATTACCTGCAGGGAAGCTGGTGTTGCGTGCTTCTGGGTCTGTAAAACTGCGGGGCTTGAGCTCTGCTCTGGGGGGATCACCCCTTTGCTTGCAGTTGTCCTTAGTGTTTGCAATAACCGTCCTTGGAATAAAAAAACCTTTCCTAAGCCAAGCATCAGGGTCATCCGGGGGCTAAAGCCACGGAGAGGTTGGTGCCCACCTCCTGCCACATGCTCCAGAGCATCTCTAAGGGTCTCAACACCACCCACCTCAGGCTGGATTTGAAGAAGCCACTATGCTGGTGATCACCACGGTCACCTCAGTTTCAAGGGCGGGCGATCGGGCCCCTGGAAACGGCTGGTTGCTCTGCAGCCCGTTACCATGGTTGTCTGAAAACTGACAATTAAAATCTGTGATTTCTGTTTGAATATACAGGCTGCTATATCATTATACATTTCCATTTAGATCACTGGAAATGAACGATCAATAGTAAAATAATTGCTGTTTGGGAATGGAAAACACGCTGACTGTAAAACTCTACTGTCATACAAAAACATCGCTTCAATCAGCTGTAAGTAAAGCCACTAACCACTCCGGCAGCCACGCACGCCCACCACTCTACAAAAAGGACTCTTATTCATAGCCAGGTTTTATTTACTACAAGATTTTTCCAATCTCTGTAAAATTAAGGAAGTTCTGGTGTTGGTGGGAATTAATTCATGACTCGAGCGTCCTGAACCTCCGATGAACTCTGCCTAGGCTGGAACTCATTGTGGCTTCAATATCTGAACGATTAAATTTGAGCCAGGCCAGACTGGCTGCGAAGTGTTGGGAGATGCCTTTCCCCATCCAGGAAGCGAGCGTCACTTTCCGATGGCTTCACCTGGAGCTCGGGTTACCATAAATCTGCTGTGAGAACTCGCAGCAGTAGATCAAAATGCATGATGTGCCGCCCCGGCCGCCCCAGCGCTCGCTCTGCTGCGCCGCTTCTGCGCTGGGTCTGTCCCCGTCGCTGCCACGGGTATTGCCTGGCCTCCTGCCACCGCCCCGGAGCTGATAAGAAGCCTCTAACGTTATCTGGTGAATGCCACAGAAAACAGTCATGAGCTCAGACCTAATACGGCTCACATCTGTTCTGCTGGGTGGTCTAGGGGTGCTTGGATGCCACGAGATTGTGAAAACTCCACATTTTTTTCCTCTCTGGTGTATCCTGGCTTCCCTTTTGGGAAAGCTCAGGAGCTGGAAGCTCTCAATTAACTGATCTGAAGTCATAAACTTCTTTAAATAAGACTGAGGTAGTGTGCACATTCAAATTCAAACGCCACTGCAATTTTTTTTCTCCCTAAACATGTTATTCTCATTAAGAATGGCACATCTCAGAGTATCAGAAAGGTCCTGGATACTTGGGGATGACTCAGAAGCGGAACCCCACTGCTATTATCTCTGATATTCCCTGTGCAGAGGAAAGAGAGATGGTCACGAGCTGCCAATCCCATAGCGTGGTTGAAATGTCAAAATTAAGTGATTTTTAACAGAAATTGCTTTGCACGTTTTGTTTTCTCAGTTGTTGTTATTTTACAAGGTATTTTTAATCGAAAAATTGCACAGACCTTTGCTTGATGAAAAGGAAAGCTACTTGTATATCCAAAAAGTTTCAAGAGGAAATTGCAGATATGCTCTCCTGTTAGCTAAAAACGTAAAAACACTTCACCACGATGAAGCAATACGCCTCTGTCATTCTTCTCCGCAGTCACTTTTCTGTTTCCTTTATTATGTTGTTCATTTAAATGAGACCACAACGTCCAAGTTTCCTCTCACCAGAGTTTATTCTGGTCTTTCTTATTTCCCTCTCTCCCCATCCAGCGATCTTCATTCACTCTGTAACTCCCGGGCCGCTCAGGACCGCTGCAGGAAACACCGCGCATCAGAGCATCCGCGCGGGAAACGGACAGCGGGAAGAATTCGGCAGTGTCAAAAAAGCCTCCTCCTTTAATCGTTTTTCCTGATACAAGTCAGCCCGAAAGAAAGAGCACAATGCTGCTGTCGGCGCACTCTTGATTCCCCGTCTGAGCGGGACAAGGACACCAGCGCGGTCTCTCCAGCTCGTTTGAGAGCGGCACAATGCGCGGAAGCTAGCGAAAGTTTATCACCGGCCCCTGAAGCAGGGATGGCTGCAAGGAGACAGCGCACGTTCCCGCACCGAGCAGAATATCTAGAGCTTTCTGAATGGCACATTGCAGAAACGGGAACAGGATATGTTTTTCCCATGGTTCAGGAACAATGTGAATACTTTCTCACACGCTGTTGGTGAAGTATTTTGGCACACCTGTGTGTTTGGAGAGCTCTATTATACTCCAAGGTCTCCTAGTCAGCTGTTAAGGGCTCTTTTCCTCTCTAAGAACATGGATCGATTACGTGGAAATATGATTTGGTTTTGTATTTGTGCTGGATCACGGATCAGAAGGAAGTTTCAGTATGTACTGGCTCCTGCGCGGAGCTTTCTGCTCTGCGGCTCAGGAGTGAAAGACAAGCAAGGGCAGCTCGGAGATGTTTACACAGCTCTCTCTTATTTTTCACCATGTTGAACAGGGAAGAATTGTTTACATGCTACAGAGGATGTTTTACCACTGTTACTTCCTACAGAAACGTCCTCAAGCTTCAAGTGCTGGCAGAGACAAGCTGCTCCTTATATCTTTGATTGGTGTCTCCCAGAAGAGAAGACAGATAATGCTTCTCTGTGGGACCATCAATCCTGTAATCAGCTCCGCCAGGTCTAAACAAATCACTATTGCTTCAGGGCATCTGCATCTTATTATTCCAGATGATGTAATTTTGGACCGCGTGCGCAGTCTTGTGCAGTAACAGGAGCTCTCGGACCCCAGATGCCTCCATCCCGCTCCTGCCCGGCTCGGCTGTGGGCTCCTGGTGGGAACCACGCCATCGCTGGCTTTTTGAGTATCAACTCCAATGTATTTAGAGCCAAATCTTACATTCGGTTAAGGCCACTTTGCAGGACCAGTTTGGCATGGCCAGGGGATGGGACATCATGAGATGCTGCTGCTCCAAAATGTGAATCCTACATCACCATCTGTTTAAGGGTTAGCTTGGAGGACGTTGCTGCTTTTCCCTTGTGTCCAGACGATCCCTCAGCCGTCTCAGTCCCAGCCACTCACCCATCACTGTTACAAGAGCCCTTGAGAGCATAAATTTAGAGTCCATCACATTTCAGCATCACCACCTGGGCCAAATTCTCAGATGTGCTGAGCTCCAACAGCTCGGGACGCACTAGTGTGGTTGTGTCACGCAGGTACGACAGCAAAGCCCTGGCAGAGGTGTTTTCTAAGCTGTAAAACAGGATGGCTGCAGTAAATTGAAAGTTTACCAGTTTCCATCCCCATGAAAAGTTAAACAGGGCACAAAAAGCCAGAGAATTGCAACACTTTCCCCGTAAATGTTCTTTAAAAATGTTTTCAGTGATCATTTGGCACAAGAATATAATTTCCATCAAAACCTGTTGAGGGACAAGAATGGTTTCCCTCCTTTCCCTCCAGAACTGCAAAAACTATAAGAAATTTTCCAGATTAGAAACCAAGCTAAAAGCAATACCTGGACACAGATGCGCAGGCACACGCACCCGCCGATGGAGCTCCGCTCCCCTTCGCGAGCCGAGCCGCTCCCGCGGAGCGCGGCCCGTGCCATGCTGCAGCCTTTAACGGGAGCGGGGAGAAGTAAAATGAAAAAACCACACGAGGCAGCATCACGCACAGAGGCTGGAGCTACCTGTATTTTATAACATCCACTCTGTTTCCAATTTCATCAGCTTGGCAAAGCCTCTCCTGGTGGAAATAATTGAGGCCTGAAAGTCAAAAGCAATGGAGGAAATATCTAAGCTATGAAATGTCAAGTTGCTTTCCAAAAGGGTTCCAATCTCCAACCACATCAAGAAGGGTGTCTGAAAAGACAATCAGGACTTTGGTCAATTAAAGGTCTTTTTTTTTTTACTTTTTCTTTTCCTTGGGAATGCAGTGCCGGAGGAACGCTGGGCATGGCGGGGTGGTTCTCCTCCGCAACCCCGCAGACCTTGTTTTCCAGCTGCAGGTTCTGGTTTTTTTCTCCTGAAGTATTTATATTTTATATAAAGCTCCATTCAGATTATTCTAAGTGACCAACTTAGGATCTTGTTGTTTTTGTTTTATTCTTGCATGGGGAAGGTGAAACCTTCACCACTCACAAACTGAAGCCAAGGAAGCAAAACCTGAGCTGAAAGTAAATACTCATTCTCCTGTTAACCCCGACTGAAAGCACATTTCAACCTGAGAGCACAGAGTCCAGCACAGGGGGATTAATTTCATATAAATATCAGTCACATTTACTGCCCAGCAAATCTTTAAGTACAGTGGTTAAGAGTCAAAAAGTCGCTCCTGAACATGACCCATGAGGCACCACAGGAAGATGGCTGACATCTGGGTACCAAAGGTCCCGACCACTCGCTCTTCCCTGTGATGAGCGTTTCTCACCCCCGCAGAGGCAGGAATTCAGTAGCAAATCTTTCTGGGTGCTCTGCTGCCTTTTAAACTTCATGAAAGAGGGGCAAGAAGGATGAATTTATTCTTAAATGTACAAAAAAAAAATCTGCTTTATTTTCCCAGGGGAATTTAACTATATTAGTTTACATCCCGTAGTATGAATAAATAAACAAGCCCTAACCAATGTCAGATGTGCCGCTGTTTTGGCTGGCAGAGCCTTGCTTAGAGAGGCTCAGCTAACGCCATGCCGCCCAGCTCCCATTTTCTCCTGCCACTCGCTTCCGCGCCGCCGGGCCTCCCTCCCTTCCACTCTCCATCCTCGCTGATCGCTTTCCTTTCGTGCTTCCCAGTCTCCTCTGCTGCCTTTCTTTTAGAAGACATGGTCCTTTTCGCACCCGTATTTTTCTCCCCCTCATCACTCTCAACAGCCAAATTGTCTCTTGTTTCACCTCACCAAGGAGATCTCCACAAAATTTACCATTATGGAGTAGGGATAAATAACGGACTAGGGATAAATTACGGACTAGGGATAAATAACACATTTAAAATAAACCCACTGAGTCCTGCAGGACGGCTCGGGGTTCAAGTCCTTGCAACCTCCGCTCTCACTGAATCCTGCTAACTTCTTCCCCGTACATTTTCTCCCCTCCCTCACTCTGCAGTCACTGGCCGTGCCCCGTGCCGTGGCCACAGTTCAGACCTCTCCTCACAAATAAGATGCTTCACGTGGGAAAGGGACCGAGCTGCTCTCGCCCTGGGTGGCAAAGGGCTCCTCTGCACCAGGTTCCTGCAGGGCTTGGAGTTTCCAGAGCTCTGAAAGGCCAGCAGAAAAGGAGGCACTGAAAGAACAGACTGCAAGGTGATTAAAAGCTGAAGCATATTTAAGGAACTTTGAATAACAATAGGTGTGTCTTCTAATTTTAAGATGGCATACTTTCACACTGAAATCAAACAGGCCCGGGGGACCACGGCTCAGCTCCTCTGCCAGAGCAGCCGGATCGTAAGGTAGCAGCTGGAATGGATATTATTTTATTTTAGAAAATATTAGATCTGCCAATCTGCCACCTCCTTCCTCCAGCAGCATGGAGACATCCAAGGGAGGCTTTCCAAGAGCCCTGGGTATGGTGAGGGCGAAGGGATTTAACACAGCTGCAGACCAGGGTATCCTCAGGGTATCCCTGCAGAAAATGCCAAATCCAAACCGTGCAGCTGACCTGGGAACAAGCTCATTGGTGTGCCTACCATGCGTGATCAGAAATGGGAAGAATGGTCATCTTACTTCTTGAGGAAGCACGGGGCAATGGGGAAAAGTGAAGGCAGCTGCCAGCTGAGCTGGGCTTTGTCTGGTGAGCTCTGTTAAGACAGTTGGATTACACCTGCTCATCCTGGGCTTTGAACTCAGGTGCTTTAAGTTACCCCTTCAGGTCCCTACTTTGCTGAGCTGTGTAGAGAGCCTAAGCAGTTGAAGCTCTTAATGCATGTCTAATTTAATTCTAATTTCTATGTCTAATTTAGAACCTGCTTTGGGGTGGTGGCTGTTTCTTTCAGCCCCGTGTGACACAGCGCTGCTCATTCCTCTGAACATCATCATTTCCTTGGGAGTGGGCTGTGCAGGGATGAATCGCCCCGGGCATCAGTAGGGAAGGACCACAATGGTTCCTCACCAGCCCTGGGCTTGTTCCCACCGGCAACAAGGCTCTGAGGGTGCCTTCAGCTGCAGTGCTGAGGAGGATGCTTCACGCTCGGTCATATGAGGTGCCTTGACTCTTTGTGGGTGTTGGGGCTGAAGATCCCTGGGGAGCCTTTGGGGACATCACTCTTCATTTCACCAGGCTCCTGTCTTTGCTCACTAATGTCTCCTTCCAGCCTCCAGCCCAGGACAGCGGGACACTTTGGGACAGCAGGACACTTTGGGACAGCCTCTGAAAGTACCTCTACACAACCACATGCTGAACCCACACTCTGGCAGGTGTGGAGTACATCGATCCTTGATTTCTTTGCTCAAATAAAGCTAGAAGGGAAGAAAGCTCTCCCCGAGACCAAGCTGGGTTGGAAAGCGCTGTTTATCCCCTTGAACTCCCTGCAAAGGACACAATAGAACAATGGGCTCACAGCAAAGGGGAGGCAAAGCCCTGAGGTCACCTTCACCGCCTCCCAGCTGGTGCAGCATTGTTCCCTGATGGGAATTTCTGTGCCAGGCTCAGCTCTGTGACCATGTGTTTCCTACGACTGTTACCCAGCTTCTCCCTCCCCCAGTCCTTCCGCCTCTTTCTTACTCCTACAGGGACTGCAGATTATTAATTAAGCCTGCACACCAGCCTCTGAGATAGGTAGGTATTAGGGACCTTTATCTTACAGATAGGGAAACTGAGGCAGAAAGAACGAGAACGACCTTGTGACAACCACACTAAGAGGCAACATCAACCAGCCCATGAGCACAGGGCAGAGACCCAGGCGCAGGACTGAGAAGTGCAGCCCTGGCATTAGTACACGTCTACTGGCATCCCGGTACACCTCACCTAACGAGATGTGATAAGAGGCAAAGTTTACTGGCTGGCTTGAATGACACCAACTGTCCTATCATCCCGTTGGGACACGAGTTAGGATTTCCACAAAGCTACATGCACAGATAAGATTCATCAGTCCTTGCTGGCTGTCCTGGTTCTGGCTAGAACAGAGTTAATTCTCACCTGAGCTGGGAGAGGAGCTGGGAGAGGAGCTGGAGCTGGTGGCCCCTGTGGCTGGAGGCACAGCTGGGACAGGTTACTGATCAGCCCACAGCTGGGACAGGTTACCCAAATCAGCCCAAGGACTGCTGTACCCCATGCTCAGTACATAAAGTGGGGATGGGGCTGGGGGCCAGGTTTTGCTGCTTGGGACGGAGCTGTGCATCAGGATTCACTGTGAGTTACTGTACTGTAAATTATCTGCTTAAGTTTGTTCTGGTATTGCTTTTGTTTTCTATCTCTGTTTTCTTTTCCTCTGGTGTTCTCTTAAACTGTTTTTATCTTGGCCCCTGAGTTTTGCCTTCTCTTCTTTCCCAATTCTCCTCCCCATCTCACTAGGAGGGCAGTGAGGGGGTGAGTGAGTGAGCGACTGCGTGGTATTTTAGCTGCTGAGTGGGGCTAAATCCTGACAATGAGTATCACTGTGTTATGCTCCACCAGAGGATGTAGGAGCCTTTCAGGTACCCTCAGGAGATGTGGAGATGATACAATATATGATGCAGGATATTCTGCTTGAAAAGGTCTGAGCTCCTGTTGATTTTGCACAATATGTTTTGTGAGGCTGCCTAAATTGAAAAGAAAACTTTTTTTTTTTCCAAGTTGCCTGTAAGCAATGTGCACAGCAGAAAAAGAGCAAAGGATTACATGAAGTAATCTCCAAAATATACTGTGTGGTTAGCAGGGGACTTAGGGGACTCTGTCCCCTCCATTACCACTTGCAGGCACAGCTGCCTGTTCTTCCTGTTTCGCTCAGGACTGTCTCTGTATCTTCATTAACGTGATTTATTTCAGCAAAGAAGCCTATCTTTCTGGGTAAGAGCCTAAGGGGAGGGAAGGGGCGGTGGGACTGTAGTACCTCCTCGGGAGGCACGTGTGTCCATAAAATGAAGGACTTTCTGGTATTACTAGGGATCCGGCACAAGAGTGACACTGGGGTCTCAGGGAGGAACTTGTTATCGTTTATTAAATATCTGACACCCCTCTCTTCAGATACATCTATATATCCACATATAGAATACCATATAATGGCTTTTACAGAATTCAGAAAGTGATGTTGTTCCAGTTGTCTGGGCTGGCGGCTTCCAGTTTGTGGCCATATGGTTGGCTGTGAACTTGACTAATAAAAATGGAGTGAACTTTTTTTTTCTGTTCTTCCTGACCCTAGTCAGTGCCATAAATACCTGTATGTAGCAAAGGGTTTATAAATAGCACAGTAGCATCCACTGACACCAGACTGGTGTTAAGTCTGACCGGCAGGCGCTGGATTGCGGAAATGTGGAGCTGGAGCAGTCTGGGAGAGGGATATGTGGCCAATAAAGATTTGTGAAGCTAAAGTCATTCAGAAAGCTCAACGCTAAGCAAAACTGGGCAAAAAAAAAAAAAAAATACCAGTCTGCCATGGGACAAGGTTCTGAAATGGAAACAACTTAAGCCAATATTGCCCCTCTGAGATAGCACCGAAATTCCATATAAATTTATGGTGTAGCTGACAGCACGCTTAACGAACTCGGTGTGTCTGGATGTCTGGCCCAGTCCAATAATAACATGAAAGAGAATTTTGAACACATCCTTTGCTGATCCTGAGACTTTGGACTTGGTTTTCGGAACTTTTTTTGTTTGAGGGTTGTCTACATATTGCCGGGTTCTCAAATGAATTTGTTATTCAAAATTGTTCATAAATTTTCTCAGCAATAGCTCTTGGTATGCAAGACCTTCGCAATTTAAGTGCCGCTCGTCAGTTATTCAGCTCATGCGGTAATATTCCGGTTCCCGTACGGGACGGTCTCTGTTACAGTCTGTCCGAAGCATTCGGAAGTCATGAGTCAATGCCCAAAACTCCTGGGATTGGCTTAAAAACCATTATTATTTTTAGTAAAAACATATCAAAATTGGTGCTCTTTTTTTTCCTTTCTTGCTTCTGAGTCTGTAGGGCTCACACACCCAGTCTGCCGGAAACCAACCTTCAAAATAAAGCAAGCTGCAGTTCCCACATAAATTCAACACTGAAAGTTAGAAATGAAAAAGTTTTTTCCTGAGAAGCCTGGTTTTCGATGGATTTTTAGCCTGCTGGATTCTTTGATGTCTAATACAAGCCTGAATGCCAGCTGATGCTCTTCCTGCTGTTGGGAGTTTCTCTTTGGTGCCTGTTCCCTGGGGTTCACAGAGGGTTCAACTCTCCCTGCAGAGCATCCTTCTGCAGAGACGGCGACAGCATCTCGCCCCGCACCTGGCTGCCCACCTCCACACAACTCGCACAACCGCTCTGAAAGTGGCTTATTAAGCGGTTATGTCTGCAGTAGTCAGAGTAATGGCAGCCATGCACAAATTGCGCTGGTTCACTTCAGAATAAACTGTTTCCAGGAAAAGGCTTTTGAATATTTTAAGCCGAGTGGAAAGATAATCTTTGTGTCCGTTATGATTCAGAACAGCAGCGTCAGCACAGAGCTGAACCCACACAAACCAGCCTCCCTCTCGCCATACATTCAGAAATCTCTTTTCTCTTGAAGAACAGAAGGAATTGAGAAACTGAAAGTCTGGAGGGGAAAAGTAACATTTTCCTGTTGGCAACTGAATGGTTTTTACTAGAGTGCCTTCTAAGGGATACTTAGGTCTGAAGAGGCAGCAATCACAGGGGGCTCAGCTTCACTAGGAGTAGGTGGGATTTTTGGTTACTCCATCTAGACTCATCCCAGGCAAACCTGAAGGCATCTCACGGGCCGCAGGAGACAGGTTGCTGTGCTCCCCTTGGCTTGGGAGGGAAGGCGTGCATCACAGACGCCGCTCCTTTGTGCTGCAGTAGCTCCTTCTTTTTCTCCCAGACATTCTGATGGAAAATCTTGAGTACATTTTTCAACTCAGATGTTAAAAATGTCTGTTTTATTTCTCTCTTCTACTCTCCTCCTTCCCTCTTTTCCCTACTTTTCCAATCTTTTTTTTTTTCTGTTGACAGAAAAGCAGGAGAACTGAAGCGATAACCACAATTTTCACATTCAGTTCTCAAATAGCAGATAATTTGCTTTACAACGTAAAAGTTTTCTAACTTTCTGAGCCAGTTTTATCTCACAAAAGAAAACAGTGCTGCATCATTTACCTATAGACATTCACAAGCCATACCAGACGCAGCAGTACGCATCTGAACTGCCTTTTTTTTCTTTTTGAGTCTCAAAGCAAATTCCACTTCACGCATTAAAGCAGACGGGAAATCATTTGAGCCTTCTGTATATGTCAAGCCTCTCCAGTAAGGTAAATGTTTTTCCTACAAATAATGCCTTGCACATTTGATCAACTTTGTAACCACAATATCTATAAGCACCTCGAATGTTAAACAACGCATGAGCCAGATATATTTACCAGCCAGGAGATTTAAAAGCCATTCTTGACGTCAAGCTGTGAAGATCAAATATTCTAACTTGATGGCTGCCAATACGGTTCCCAACCATTGTCTAGATCCAAAACCCATTGTACTTGGTTTTGGTTTTGTTTTTGGCATCTGAAATAAGGTTGTTTTTTTTTTTCTTTTTTACTCAGACCACTTATGTTCTTAAATAAATAAGTTTCTAGGTCAACTTGCTGATGGATGGATGTTAATATAGCTATAATTTATATCTAATGGTGATATCAGCTTCTAATGGGGTATAAATTAGAGCTGTACAGCACTGCATGAAGTTAGTCACTTTTCTACGAAGTAACTCTTCTCTATTCCTAACACAATGATCCAAATTCAGAGATTCGGCTTTCTCTTCTTTCAGAGTCTCTTTCTCCTTGGGCCTAACGACACTGCAACCTGTGCAGACACCTTGAGCAGGAGCATTAACTCATGTAATAGTCCTCTCTTTCTTCTGTCTTTGACACCTTTTCCATCAAAGAGACAGAACACAAATGCCACTCTAACCACATCCCCTCTGATGTCTGCCCCGGGAAGGGCAAAGGACATTGAGCCCCGCGTTGCTCAGAGCCACCACCAAAGCCAAGAGGGATGGCCATAGCTCAGGGATTATCCCAGGCTCCAATCATGGTAAAAAATTAGTTGTTCTGGTCACTGTGCAAACATGTAGTGAATAACCTGAGCAGCTGTTAAATAATTAGATTTAGAGCTACGTCAGTACTGAGGATTTCTCTACGCAGGTTATAGAACAACTGTAGAAGTACAGGGCCAGATCCTGGTGTTGTTGCTTCTGATGCCATTGCTTGTGGAGTAAACGGCTGTTAAACCAGAACAGCGTTAGACTGTGTCTCTCCAACCATTACAGCCAACAGGGACACAAAAATCTGGCTCTGACATCTCTGGAACACACAGTCCAACCTTTCCATGTACTGATAAGCACTTATGGTCTTTGTGGAATTACAACTGGGGGTAATTAGTTATTATTCATAATTGCTAAATCAGCAATCAGACCTGGAGATAATCTGATGTGCCATGATGTTAAAAAGGCAATAAACTTCACTTGCATTTATTCAGGTCTGACTGAATTTATGGGTGAGGGCATCATTTGAGGATTTTCTTTCCTTCTTTCTTTTCGGCTTTGTTTTAGGAACATTTTCCCACCCACATGCAGGAGAGCCCACAGGTCCTAGGCTGGGAAAGCGGGGAGATGGGGTTCTGCTGGTATTACAGATGCACTTGGCATCATTTGTCAGTCACTCATGGAGCTGATGGGATGCCCCAGGCTATGTCCCCTCCTGAGCTCAGCATCCTGGACATCACGGTACCATGCCCAGCAATGTCCGAGATTCATTAAGAATCCCATATGGAATAATTACAGCATGTTCTAAATCTTATTTTTAAAAGGCAGAACAGAAGAAAGAATAAAAACCTGGCACCCACCATGCTGCTCAGGATGAACGGTGAGAGGGAAAAAAAGTACCTGGCTTAGTCATCCTCAGGATAAACCAGACACCACAGTGCTCTGAAGTGTCTGCCTTTCCCCAAATGTAGTTACTCAGTCTGATGCCGCTCAGCCTTTACACCCCAGTTCAAGTCTGAGCCGGATGCCCGTGATTTAGTACTTGCTGTGTGTCCAGGAACACAAAATGTGTTGCGAGGTACAGAGGCACAGACTGCAGCTAGCATCCTCTCCTCTAGGCCCTGAAATACAAATTAGCCAGTCTGGTATTTGATCACGGGCTGTTCTTAAAGCAGCTTTTTATTCTGTACTTTTATTTTCCATGGCTATTGCCAAGACAGAGTCCTCTCCAGGACCCCCTCCCATCCCATCCCAGCTCGTCCAATCCCCTGGTTCTTCATCCTTGCTTTTCCCTTTTTATTTTCCAGATCAAACCTTGGCTCCTTCCACCCCTTCTCTTCCACATTGGCTTTTGTGGCCTGCTTGCGAACTCGCTTGTGTATTTTATGCGTGCCCGTGAAATCTCGCCTCGCTGGCACTGCATCCTCCTAGTGTTCTCAGCAGTCACTGGGTTTGTGTTTTTTTAATATTAAGCTGTTCTGCCTTACTCCTGGGTATTGGACTGCAATGAAAAGGACTGTAAATTAATGAAATATCTATTGCAGCTGACTTTAAATGATCCTAAAAAAAAAAAAAAAAGTTTAAGTCCTACTAGTTCTGATTAGCTCAATTACCTGCCAGTACAGGCTGCTTCTTTATATTTCCTAATTCTTTGCCCAATCTATTATTAAATGTCTGAAGGAATCGCCTTCCTCTGCTTTCATTGAGGAAATAATTCCAGTGCCTAATAGCTCTCCCTGGCAGGAAAACTCTTCTTAAAATCTTCTTTTTGCACCTCCTCCCTTCACCCGGACGACACTAAACGATTTCTGTCTGTCCTTGAGGAATATATGTCTTCACATATTCATAGGTAATTATTATTTTTCCACTTTCACAAGTATTTGGCCACAAAGCGGTTTCACGCAAAAGATCCCTGTCTCAGATACTTGGAGAACATTGCCTCATTATCTGCAGAGTTACCAGCAGAAGACAGACAACCGGTTTCTCATCTTAGCTCCGAAAGCTGGCGTTAAACCCAGCTGGAGCGGCATTTTGGGCTCTGCTCTCGAATTTAGGAGAAGCTTTGGACTGTCAGGTTTTGGGAAGTGAAACCAAATCATGGCAGCGTTTACTCTCCCCTCTCTACTGGGTAGGGAGCAATCGGTAACACACCCTCGGCCGTAATCCAGCCAGCCGGGCCATCCTCACTCGGAAATAATCCGGAGCTAGGTGCGTTTGCTCCAGGAGACACCGCTCTCGTCCGAAGGTTTGCCAGGAGTGCCCCCCACCAGCAAAACGTGCATCACAGAAAACATTTCACTGCAGAAATTTGTGGCTAAAAGTGCAATAACTGCATCCGTGGTTTTATGACACCTTCCAAACACGATGGATGCGTCCGGTTAATCTTGTCATCGAGACAGGATTGGCAAAATTGAACAGAACGGTCGGATGGAGGGAAAGCCTGAGGGAGAGCGACAGAGCTTCACTCGGGTCTGGGGAAAATGGGAATCACTGGCTCAGAGAATGAAGTTCCTCTGCTGCAAACAGATCGATTGATTACATTATAACAGTAATTTAATATCGCAGTTATTTCCAGCGTATGCCCACGCACATCAAGGTTCTCCCACACGGAAGAGTTTCACGGTTTACAGGCTCTGACACAACGCCCGTTCACGTTTAGGCCACAGCTTTAGTCCCGGTTCAAGGGGCTTTGAGCAGGGACCTGCCCGCACGCCACCTCTGCGTCGCAGGCCACCGCGCAGCTGGACGGAGGGGACCAGGGGCTGGCACGGGCGTTTGGGAAGCGCAACAGCCTGATGC
Source organism: Tetrax tetrax (assembly GCA_009806455.1). NCBI lineage: Eukaryota > Metazoa > Chordata > Aves > Otidiformes > Otididae > Tetrax > Tetrax tetrax. The sequence goes on along the minus strand of WHYT01014489.1, from coordinate 8,493 downwards.
TGCTGTGCGGCTTCCTACATGACTCATGCTGTCCAACGGCATTTTAAAGAATGCTAATCTCCGAGAGAAGCAAATGTAGTTAATTACTGCTTCCATGGTGCTTTTCACATGGCTTTTAAAATAATCAGATATTGTTCTTGTTGCTTTGGGGGATGGAAGGCTTTTGTCACCTGTGACAGAACGGCAGTGCACGGCTCCCGTCCGATCGGCTGAGCCGACGGAGACGACCCCGTGCAGCCCCCTTGATTGCAAATACGATTTGTAAACCGGTTTGGGTCCTGCTGCCTGAGTCAGTCTTTCATTCGAGCTGATCAGATACAGCACTGGGTTATTATTTCAGAAAGTCCTCCGTAACTGAAATGATTTAGGACGTTCCTGGGGGCTAGGTGGGATGGCCGAGCATCCACGCGTGCCAGACGTCAGACAGATGGGAATTTAAATGGCTTAGTTTTAAACTCCCAGAAAATAAAATAAAATGGTGAATGCTCTGCATGGAAATTATTCTCTGCCACAATGGCATCGGCAGAAATGCCAAGTTTATCTATTTATAACGTTATCTGTGTCTAAATACCCATAAATAGCTATGTAAAACACTGCAGTTAGATGTGTGTGTGTGTGTCTATGTCTTTTCCAGCCACTGAAATGTTAAATCAATTTTATAACAAGTTGCTTTTCCAGCCACTGAGTGGCTGTAAATGTTAAGTGTTTTTACAGGCGACTTTTTCCCCAGCTGCTAAGCAGCTTTAAATGTTATCAAAAAAAGTTGCTTTTCCAGCTGTTCAACCACTCTGAACGTTTTTAATGGATTTTTTTTTTTAACTTGCTAAAACCTATTTATACTTTACTCACAAAGCAAGTGCAAAATTGTCCTGGCTCTGTCTAGGTCTTGTTTTTATTGTATTTTTTTCTTTTTTGAAACCTGTGAATAAAAATTCTTCCTCTGTCTGAGGAAATTTTTATTTTTTTTTTTTGAGAAGAGAAGGGGCTTTGGTTTAACGAGTCCAAGATGAACATTATGAGTTCATCTTAGCATTTAGCTACCTCAAAAGCACCGTCCTTGTGGTATGTTCAATGGAAACACTGTTCTTGTGGTATGTTCAATGGAAATACTGTACTTGTGGTATTTTCAATGGAAAAAAATATTATTGTGGCTTTTCCAATTCAGGAAATGCTGGTCGGTCTTTAAACCAGGGGAAAAAGAGGGAGTGGAGGGTGAGAGAGCTAAATTGAGGTGACAGCGAAATGGAAGAATTATTTTATTGTAACGAGGTGGGGAGAGATATACGAAGAGTTTAGGGCAGGAAAATGGAAAATTCTTGTGGCCCTTGAGGATTCATAACAGTGGGAGAAGGAAAAAGATCTGGGGTAGCGTTAAGTAAAGGTGTAGGACACAGTTAGGAAGAAAAGAATAGTTTGAAGGAAAAAAAATAAAAACAAAAAGAAATGGGATAATGTCTTAGAAGAAAGGGGAATAAAGAAAAAAACTCTGCTAAACACAACAATCAAGAATGCACCTCATCACACAAGAAGTCCCTTTATCTCTGGGTCCCAAGGTCAAGCATCCATAGAAACATTCGGAGAAGTTGAAAGATTTTGCCTTTTGACTTAACGGAGAGTGAAATTCCCCCAGCCGAGCCCACCCTGTGAGTGCATCAGGCTTTCTGTGCCCACACTGGAAGGAGCCTTGTAGCAATTTGGCTCCTCTTAACCACAGCCAGGGATTAACCAAGGAAAGGTGACATCAGGTGGCCCTTCCAACCGCCGCTGGAGCTGCCGCAGGTCGCCTAGCTCTAAGACAGCAACTGCAATGGTGAGACGGCTGCTGTAGGAAGGGCTGGTGAGAATCCCTCCAGGCTACAGAGTCTGGCTGTTGGCAAAAAATTAAACACATCATTTTCACGTAGAGTAGACTAGAAATCACATTTCTGGCTCTAAAAGCAGTACGGTTCTGGAACAAAATTCAAATTATAATAATTAAAAAAAATAATGGGGAGAAAATTCAAATTTTCCCTTGGGAAAAACGTAGAATTTGGTTTAGGCAGGAAATAACCAAGAAATTCTTTCCAGTCTGATACTTCTAATCATAATGATTTTTAGTGATGTTTACAGGCATGCATAGGAGACTGGTTCAGTTCACCTATGCTTGTGGTGGGATCCAGATGCCCTCTCAACTAACATAACAGGTCCAGCAGAAAAGACCAAATAGACACATAAACACAAACACCATGTTTTGTTCCCATCTAATAAAAGTATATCTGCTCTATTTCCATCCATATAACAGTGACACAATCCTGGCTGATTTGCTTTTAACTTAAAAAAACAAGGTTTCCACTTGCCATAGTACTGGTTCAAGAACCGTGCATCTTCTCAAGGTTTCACAAAAGATTCAATGTTACTGCAGCTTTAATGTGTGCTTTCACAGATATTCGATTTGCTCAGATTTGCAATAAATTAACTTTGGCCATGTTCACATCTCTTTGTCTTTGCTTTCTAAGAACTTTTGAGTTATCAAGTTTTACTGGCCAAAAATGTAGTAGAGAGCAAATTTCAGAATCACACACAAAAGTATTTACAGAAACTGACATTTCGGTTTCCACCAGGCAATATTTGCACCAGATGTGCTTCCACATGCCTCCAGTCAGGACTGGAAATGCCACCATGTGATTCATCTGACCAGTCAGAGAGAAGTAACTCGGATCAAATTTTGAAGACTCATTATGAGTCCCCAGAGCAAACAGTTTAGAAATATGGTGTTTATATAATAAATTTAGACGGTCTGATAAAATCCAAGGGCCCGGCAAACTCAGTGGGCAGATTTCTCATCTCTTCAGGAACTTCAGGTCAGCACCATCATAAATGGATTTTAAAAAAAAAAAAGGCTTTTAGATCATCCATAAAGAGAAGTGGATTAACATCCAAAACACGACTAATCTTGCTGGCGAATTGTTACAGCTGTAAATCCTGCTGTATCTTCTTTGCCTCATGTCATCTGCCATTACTACACAAAACAAGTTGGCAACTTAGATCATCTGATACTAAGTTATCCATACTGACAATAATTTTATTAGCCTGCTACTTAAACACATGCAAATTTAAAATTTAAATTCTCCTGAATGTTGGACCATCTGATATGATGGGACTCAAATTATTTTGTCGGAGTGACACAGCAAATCCGCAGTTACTGCTGCCTGCTCTCTCTCTCGCGCGTCTCACGGCTGGTGCAGAATCTGAACACATATATATATATTTACTTTCTGTTTTCCTAGTTTTAACTTGCTGTACATCTTGCTGAGATGGGAGGCTGCTTGGCACGTCCTACTTTCTTGCATTGCCCAGGTTTTCTCTTCAGCAGGTTACAGAGTCAGGGTCCATCCCCGCGAGCTGAACATGGTGAGTGAATTTGGCTTGTGAATTCCTGTCTCATTGATATTCTCACTCTCTGGGCATGGATTGATTTGTGATCAGTGAAATCAAAGGAGGTGGTGTTGGATACGTTGACCTAGCCTCTTCAGTTCATCTTCTTTGCTTGGGCAACATTGTTTGATATACATTTTTAGTTCTTTGTCCAATCTAATGGCAAACTGCTCAAACAGTGGAGTTTCTCCCACATCCTTTGGAAGAATTTTCCACAGTCTAATGAGATTTCAGCACTTGGAAGTTTATCCAGTTATTCAGCCTAAACTTTCCTCTACTTAACATTACGCTTTCAGTCTTTACACCCTTCTCACCATCCTAAACAATTCATCTTCTTCTCGGTGTTTACAATCCACAAGATTTCCTTCTTCCTTCCAAGAAGAAGTTTCCAATCAGTATTTATAAAATGGAAAAATAAACGACAAACAGAAGATTCAATAGAAAAGAACCTCCTGCACCACAGCAGTCAGAAGTTTGTACAACAACTGTGTGCACTTCAAAATAGACACTAATTCTGCAGCGTGCTGGTATCCAGCTACACCACCAAAGGTGCTAGACACATCTTCAGTCCAAACAAATTTTGGGAACTACAGAGCTGCATACCTTGAACTTCCGAAGTAATGTTTTATTTAATAAATAAATAAATAAATAAAGCCAAACCAAACAAGGATTTTTTTTTTCTTCTTATTTTGCTATTGTCGTTTTTGACTGAGCATGAAATGATTGAGTTTACATGGTCAAGAGCTTGTTTGTGAAAGACTTGTATGATGGTGCTTGGGCATCATGTCCATATAAACAGTTAACCTCCCAGGATGCAGGATCTTTGTTGTGTCTGACGAAGGCAGACTTTCATTAGGCCTTTTACCACCAACTCTTGGAAATCTTCCACTTCATGCAAGTAAAAAAACCACAAATATTCCTCTACTTATATCAGTACCAGAAGCTGGAAGCATGGAATGCTTCAGAATGCTTTGAACCCCATAATTGTCTCTTGTAATAATACATTTTTTACATTCAAACTCGTGAGTTATCAAGGAATAAGAACGTAGCAACTCGGTTAAAATAAAGAATTAAATTATGGTCATGGAAAAAAAAAAGGTACTTTCCACTGTTCTCAAAAGAAAGTGTGTTTGGGAAGAATGAATCAGAACGGATCTCTGTCCTTCTCTGTTTGACTTTGTATTGTATTTCATGGACCAAGGGATGGACAGTGGGAAGCTCCTGGTTAGATAGACCTGAGATAAAGGTCTTTCATGTCTTGGAATTATCTTGTGCTATAGCACCTTCTGCAAAATAGAAAAATAATGTTATTAAGTGTAGGTTTTATGAGTTACATCAGGCTGTATGAGAGAACAGGTAAATGTTATCCTTACGTGTTATGTCCCACCCATGGAGCTGTTCTGTACGTTATCTAAATCACAATAATTAATGCAGCTGAGGCCCTTGGCCATGTTCCTTGCTGGCCCATCTCTTCCCAGCCCTGCCTGACCTCAGCTCTGTTCCATGCAGCACTAAAATAACTTTTTGCCTTGACTTTGCATCTTATTTCCATAGGGTTCTTAGAATTAGGTTTGTACACTGTGGTGCTTTTACAGGAAAACACCCAATGCTGTTCAGTTTGATTGTTTTGATTGTTGGATTGTAGATGTGAACACTGGGATCTGAATAACTGCTCAGTACTTGGGTTTTTTCTTCTGGGACATCTTCCACCTACAGATTATAGATGAGATGTATCATCATTTCATCACTATGATCTTCCTAAAATATAGTGCAGAAATAATCTTGAGGGATCTGCTAGTATTTATACAAATGTACCTCAGGAAAGAGTTGGCCATCGGAATCTTAATCCTCCCACCGCACACTATGGCAAAATGTGTCATTCTCCTGAGAAAGCTCTTGATGAGGAAGTCAGCGAGAAAAAATCAGTGTTGCAAGGAAAAAAAAAAAAAAAGACGTCTTTTAAAAACTAGTTCAAGTCATTGGTAGTACCCTTTCATTTGTTTGGACCCCAAGTCCACAAGATGTGTAAGAAAATGAAAAACAAACCCAATAATGAAACCTAGCAATGTTACAGAAGAATTTACAGTGCAATCCTTTTGTACTAAACTAAAGGAGTATTTGCATCTGGAAATATGAACATGGAAACAGAGTCTTTTTATTTTTTCTAGACTGATTTGATTATGTTTTCTGGGCTAAGACAACAGTGTTCAAAACATGAGACTCCTTGACCCCTCTGACTCTCAAGTTAACTGCAGCAGGGGCTAACACAATCCCACGTAGGTGGCCGACAGGACGGCACCCCGCTGGTGCATCACAAACACCACCATTTCTAAACTCTGAAGAGCTTAGAGCTTCAGATGGCAGGGCAGATCCCAGTGCAGAACAACTCAGGTTTTTGCTGGGCTTCCTGTGCATGCAACCCCAAATTATCTTCTGAGAGGGAACTGGGAACGGACACCAAAAAGCTGCCCGTAGCTAAACCTGTTCGCAAGTCTGTGCTCAATTCAGGCCCTGATTTTAAGATGATGCTACCTGGACATGGGAAGGACATGGTAGCAATGAAGGAACAGAAGAAAGCTATATTGTGATAAGGAGGCTCTTGTCAGCATTTTAATATTTATTTATAATTAATAATTATAAGAAGAACCTGGAACCTATTTCTGGTTCAATTCCATTAAAATTTGATAAGAACTTTACTTCTTTGTTGTTTCATCCTTGAGCCACCCATCCCTTTGGGAAAAGTGTCCCTAGTTTGTCTAAGGGGAAATCCAGGCACTTCCCTTGTGCTATCATTTGGGATGTGCCCAAGGGGACCCCAGCCACCGTGATGTGGGACAGCCGCTACCCAGGCCTGGACTGGCAGCATCTCCTGTCACCCCACGGCAGGAGATCAGAGCAGACAGAGCTCTGTGATGGAAGGGTGAATTGCCTGATACTTCTCACTACAGATTAATGGGGAACAAAATCTTCTGTTACCAGGCTGCCTTTGCTATCAAGAGTCAGATAAGGGAAAAAAAAGAAAAAAAAAATTTACAGTTTCTGTAACTGTTTTATGTCGAACCTGTCCGTTTTGGCTTTCCAGTCTCACATGGCAATAACTCACTGCCACGCGTTATCAACCCTAATCAGCCTCGACAGAGCCACACACAGCAAACGCCGCGCGCAGGAAGAGAGCATGCCAGGCTTTGTGAGAGGGAAAAAGAGCTTTCTCTCTCAGAAGAACAGCGAAAAAACCAAACCAGCCCCCCAAATCTAGGGAGGGCATAAAAAAGGCTCTTGGAGATAACTTCACATCCCCCTCAAAATCACGGGGCCGGCTTTCTGCGGGTGCTCGGCCGCGCTGGCAGGGCAGGAGCACTCAGGGGAACCAGGGAGAGCAGGGATCCGCGGGACGTGTCCCTCACACCCACCAGCCAAGGGGAGCAGCGCCTTTCCCTCCCCTTTGATACTTTATCTTCCCTAGTCACTCACAGCAAAGCTACAACAAAGCGCGGGGAACACAGAAATACGCAGGCGAGGCACAGCCCGTCTTCTCTGCAAGGATCTTCTCCCTGTGGGAACCTGCAGCGCTGGTTCCTGCTAATCCATGACTTCAGCAGCTACAGACAGTGGAAGTTTTCTGTGCTTTACTGCCTCAACAATGGGCTCGGGAACTCATACAACCTTTCATTTCCGTCTTTTTATTTGTAAATTACTTTCCTTTAAGAATACGGATATTTAATAGATGGGTTATGATGTCAAACTCTTTAATAAGAGCTATGCTTTTTCCTCTGCAGTTTTGTTTTTATTCTAAACACGATTTTTTTTTTCCTAAACAGATACAATTTTAAGGGAAAAAAAAGCCAAACATGACCAGAAAAGACCTTATTTGTTATGGAAAAATTATAACAAAGATTTTCTGTGGGTTTTTTTTCCCTTTGCTCTTCCTGTTGTTGGTAATAAAAGAATTTTTATTGTTCTTTGGTGGTAATCCTAGCTTTATGTTGAAAATCAGAAAGGATTTTTTTTTCCTTCTTTTTTCTGCTCTGTTTTTGGTTTGCTTCTCTGGTTTGTAGCCTGAATGGAACTAAATCAAGCATCGCAAAAGCTTGCCACACACGGTCAGGAACGGCCTTCCTCCGGCAGAGCTGGCTGGGCAGCGCGCACGCCGATGCTGCTCCACAGCTATCTGGGAGATGTACGGTACGGACACCAAGGATGGCTGAAATTTCTGCACTGACATTTTCCCCCAGATAGAAATAGCCTTTGTGGCATTTATTTTAGGGAATTAGGCTGTATTTCATTCTATTTTCATTCTATTTTTTTTCCTTTTTCTTCTCTCCTGGTGGTGGTGGTGGAAATCAACAAATGGTTGGAATTTTTGTTTCTGCAAAACTGGAAAATTAAATTTTATTTTTAATATGGAAAATACCAGCAGCTGAAACATTATAATTTTGAGACTAATTTAACTGATACATTGCCTAAGCAAAATCATGTGCTAATCACGATAACCTTTGTTTTCATTCTCCCGTATAAAAGCTGTTCTGACAATATTTATGTGAAAATTCCAAGCTTGGATCCTTGCCTCCTTTTCAAAAAAAAAAAAAAAAGCCACCAACAAACCCATCCTTAATTAATAAAAACATTACGCAAAGACAAACCAACAGCAAAACAAAGAGAGGCAAAACAAGAAAAGGCACTCTTCTCCCTCTCTGGTGAAGAGCGATGATACTCCAAAGGCCGTTCGGAGCGTGACGGCGCGTACTCGGCAGCGGTGGCGGGACGTAACCACGCGTACTCGGCAGCAGTGGCGGGACGTAACCACGCGTACTCGGCAGCGGTGGCGGGACGTAACCACGCGTACTCGGCAGCAGTGGCGGGACGTAACCGCGCTGCTGCCTCGTGCGGGTGGAGGCCGGCTCTGCTCCACGCCGTGCAGATCCCGGAGAGCGTTTCCACGCAGCACCCGCTCCCGCACAGCGCCCAAACGCCTCCCCGCTCAGTCCTGCATTAGGAGCTCAGAATCCAAGCGGAGCAACGTGAGGGAGGTGGATGGGAGCACGGAAAAGTGCTTTTCCACTCGCCTTTACCCCTACTTGA
>WHYT01014488.1:32925-45764 GCA_009806455.1 Tetrax tetrax | reverse complement strand
AAAAAGCAAGTGTGGCATTGGACAACTAATTACCAGTTTTTAAAGTAAACCAAATGTCGTATAATTACCAGCTAATTTAGATATTTGTGCAGTTGATTGAAAATATGCAAAGAAAGCAGCATTATTTAAAATTATTTTTAAATGTTTGGAATTTATTAGAGTTGACTATGGAAAAGAGATAATTAAGGATTCTAAATATAATTAATGTGCTGAGTTATAAAAAGCACTGCTTAAGTTAGGGGTTTTCCAGCAGTTAGCAAGATGGTTGACGCTGTAATGACAACTTTACATTTAAAAAGGTTTGCTCTTCACATAAATATGTATTGAAAAATAATTTCACAGTGTGTGCATAGAGAATATACATCTGTCTTCATTTTAGAACCCTTATCCATGAGCGTATAGGGGAGAGATAAGGCTATGGTGGAGAAGAAAGTCCAAACTGCTGTGTGACATGGATTTCCCTTGTCCTCGCCATGTGGAGAATGCCTACTTAAGCAAGCAAGGTGAGGTGTTAATTTCTGGATGCATTAAATGTTGGTTTTTCAAATGATGTTGATGTACAAACAGTGCAAAGGAAGAAGAGACGAGTTTAAAAAAAAATAAAGGTACAGATTTAAAAAAAAAAAAAAAATTAGATTTTTTTAAAATAATCTAATGACTGAGGGAGGCAGCCTTTTCACTTTGATTCTCCTGAGAAAATCTAGCTCGTGATCTTTGGTTGCTCAGGGTTTACAGCCCTAGAGGAAAGGTGTCGTAGTTCAGCCCCGATCCGGACCAGACTACGCAGTCTCTCTCTCACTCCCCCCACCCTCCGAGAGAACAGGGAGAGATAATTTAAGAAAAACGACTTGAGGTTTGAGATAAGGACAGGGAGAAATCCTTACCGTCACAGGCAAAAACAGACTCAATTCATTTATTATTACAACTAGCAGGATAATGAGACAGAGAAACAAGATAACCTCCTCCACCCCTCCCACTTCCCGAGCTTGACATTATCTACCTTCCCCCCGAGCGGCACAGGGGGGAAGAGGGAATGGGGATCGCGGTCAGTCCATCAAGCGTTGTTTTACGCCGCTGCTTCACAGCTGGGGGAAGAACTCCTCACATCCCTCCCCTGCTCCAGTGTGGGGTCCCACCCATACGCCACAGTCCATTAAACTGCTCCGGCGTAGGTTATCTCTTCCATGGAGTGCAGTCTCTCCAGAACGGCTGTCCCAGCGGGCCCTCCACGGGCCACAGCCACATTCAGGCATCCACCTCCCCCATTGCGGGGTCCTTCACGGGCTCCAAGTGGATCTCTGCCCCTCCGCGGACCTCCATGGGCTGCAGGGGGACAACCTGCTCCACCATGGTCGTCACCACAGGCTGCAGGGGAATCTTGGCCAGGAGCTGCATTACTCCTCCCCCTCCTTCTTCACTGACCTTGGTGTTTGCAGCTGTTTCTCTCACAAGAAAAGTTCGTTCTTCACAACGGGCTGGCAGAAGCCTCTCAGGATCTCTTCACCTTGTTCATCCCATCTCATCTCCTCTCCACCTCTTGCAGCCGGACCGGGCTGAGTTGGGCCCAGTCGGCCGCCTGGCGAGAGGCCAGAGGGTGAGGCCTGCAAGGCCCCGGAGGCCTGCGCCTCCCCCTCTGTGCCTCTACCCTTGCTCAGCTTCGTCACATCTTCTCTTCTCTTTTTTTTCTGTTTTCCCCTTCTTAAATACGTTATCGCAGAGGCGCTATCACGGAACATTCTGCTCCCAATTGGCTCGGCCTTGGCCAGCAGCGGGTCCGCCCCAGGCCCAGCCGAGTCCACTGAACAAAGAGGAGCGACTTCTAGCAATTTCCTACAGAAGCTACCACCTTAGGCCCCCCTCACTAAACAAAACCAGAACACAAGGAGGTATCCTTTAGCAAGAGGGAATCCAATTTAATGGCAGGTCCAAGCAAGATGGCAAAAGTCTTCCTGCAAAGAAGTGACTTGTGTTTGGTTTTGCGTATGCTCTGTACCTGCCTTATAAGAAATGTTTGGTTTTCAGCCCACTTGTCAAGTTCACCTGTGTGTTCAAGCCGCAGCGTACCCAAAGTGGAAAGCTAAGACACTGGGATGTGGAGGAGGTGGTGCTCTGGGACGGGCCAGCTCATGTTGCAGGGTGTTAACACCAGTCCCAAGGGATCTGAAGCAGTTTAGCTGCAAAGTCCCTTTGTGGAGCCGATGCCAGGATGTGCTGCAGGGAGCCTATGAAGAGTGGGTGCTGTGGGTCACTCACACCCAGGAAATCAGCCTGAGGAGTGGTCCAGACACTCAGACATGGAGGGGAAAGTCATCCAGGCTGTGTGACGGACTGTAGCAAACCATCCTACCATCCAGGCTCCAGACATTGTGGACCTTCTGGAAGGCTGTGAAGCTCAGCTAAAGGACGACTACAGATTTAAATAGGTTTAGGCTGGGCTTCCATGGCAGCTGCTATCAATAAGACATTTTGTTAAAAAATCTTAAAAATGCCCAAGGAATTACAAGCATGAAAATTGTATGGAAAGACTAAAATTCTCTGGCTAGGAGCCTGACATTTAGCGTAAGGAGATTTAGGTACTCACTGCTTTCCAGTAGGTTATAGCTGCTTGAATCGCTGTGCCACCTTTTAAACTGGTACTTAACATCTAAAGCTGTTAAAACACAGAGTTTGCCATCGGGTACAGTGAGACATAATGCTTCACTCATCAGGAGGATGAAGCTTGCCAGATTTCCCCTACACTGTGCTATTTGGTCTTTGTTTGAATAGGGTGCTCGTTGGTCCTCAGGAAAAGTAAATTCAGACTGCGCAAGGGAAAGCAAAGTGCAGATGGCAAGCTAGAGTCTGTAGAAGGAAATTTGTTCTTCTCTGAAGGAAAGATGCCAGCATTGCAAATAATGTTTCCACTAATCAGGTCAGGTAAGTAAAAGAGAAATCTTATTTCTGGGTAGACCAGGACTAGGTTTCTCTGTTTTTTTTTGTTTTGGTTTGCCTGACTGGCTGCTGTACCTGGAGAGACTCCCTCACATTTAAGATAACCACGTAGCCTCCTGGAGAACACGAGCAGTCAGGGCGAGACTCGTGTAACCTCAACAAACTTAAATCAATCCCTTCTGTAATGGCTTTCCCAACTCTTGGCTTTTGCTTTTCTCACAGGCAAGGAGTGTGTCTGAAACCAACGAAAGAGTCCCCTTCATGGGAGTTTCATCACTATCTTTAAAACTAGAACTTACAGTCCCTTTTTGAAAGTCAGATTTCCTTTTCTTCAGTGCTTTAAATGTGAATTTGAGGCTGTAACTTTGCATAGGCTTTAAATGAACTTGAGAGTCCTCAATGCTCTGTGTTCAGTTTGAATGAACACACTCTAAAGTAATGAGATCAGAAAGTTCTTAAAGTTGATGTTTTCCACAGACATCTGAGATTTAAATACAACTACAAACCATTTAGTGCAAAGACCTCCTTTGATTACAGCAATGTTCAGCGCCTACCGTCTGCTGCCAAGCGCTGCTGCTCAACTCTCTGCTGTAGGGTATCTTGACTTTGCATGGGCACAATGGCAGAAGAACACCTGACACCCCAAAATGAGTTCAGTATCATGGGCATTTATTACTAAATTATGGAACTCACTCTGCCCCAAGATCCTAGAAAAAAAAAAATATTTCCCGAGGTGTGACCAAATGTAGGACTGAGGCTGAAGAATAAGTTTCAGACATATGCCTCTGGCTTCCTAATTGTGGGGGAAGCCACAAGCAAGGCAGAGTCAATCTCTTGGAAGATGCTTCTCTCTTCTGCGGTTGTTTCTGTCAAAGGGAATGATTAAGATGACTATAAATGATATTAATGTTGTCCTTAAAAAGCCATAAGGAAATCTGCTGTGAGCCAGGCTGCTCTTCCCTGGAATTCAGAAACGTGCCTGTTTGTTTCCCAAACAGCCATTTGCCGCAGACAAACAGAGAGCAAAAGGAAACACACGGCACCGGATGGCAAGGGAAAGAGTAGGAGACCTGGGCAGCGTGACTGGAGTGGCACAGCCAGGGCTCTCCTATGGCTCCGTCTCTGGTGTTGGAATGTGCCAAGCAGCAGTGTGTGACCCCTCGGATTTGTCATTGTTAGGGTGCTGGTGAGGTTCAGGACAGTTTTTTTCCCCCGCATGGGATTAGCTGTATTTCCCTTCTGTCATTGCCATTTACAATGTTATTGATATATAAGCCGATGTTTGTTTTGTTGGCCTCATTTTCTCTTCCTACCTATTTCCCGTCTGAAATAATGAGGTGAACTATTTGCAGAAACAATATATTTGGTAAATATACTCCTTTTTCCTTTTCATAAATTATCTGGGAACAGACATTGATTTTTTATTACTTTGTTCATTATCTAAAGTATTTGTCAAATTGTTTACAATAATATTCCAAACCATGCATTGCTACCAAGCAGCCTGTCACAGCTATCGTTAACAATTTGACTTAGAGATTTACTTTGTGGAGCCAAATCTTGAATAATTCTTCATGTCATTTTCAAATCCCAAAGACACTGTTAATTCGCTTTGCACGAGCATCTTCCATTCCCTGCTATGCATTAGGATGACACTGTGCTAGGTGCTGCTTAAACACCAATGAAAGAAATTTGTATCCCAATACCTAGTCAAAGTCTAGAAACAGCTGGGTGTCACCAGAAAAGCCCAAACACAGCAAAAGGCCACATTGATGGGTATGATGGATGCTGGTTTAGCATGCAAGCGGTCAGACAGTTGTCAAATATTTTGTGGGCATCATAGCGAAGAATCTCTCTAAGCAGAGACTGGAAAAGCAATCAAGTATTTTACATAAATACCTAAATCATTTTGGTTTATTCATTTATCTGATAGCAACGGTCCCCTGTATTATTTAATATTGCTTGAGTTCTTCCCAGACCTCGCAGGCTAGCTGTCTGAACAACTCTGCTATCAAAACATCTGGAAGAACAGTATTCGTAGAGATATTTGTGATCTCCATTACCATTCCTTGTAATTACATTTTCTGAGAGTAAAAGCGATCACAAGCACAATCAGAGCAAATATAAGAAAATGTCCTTTCTCAACCTTTGTTTTAAAAGGCAATTTCCTAAGTTCCATCAGGAAACATTCTCATTTTAACTGTAGTTTTCCTGCCTGAAAAGGAAAGAGTCTACATAAAGCGACAGAGAAAAGACATATGAAGAATTTTCCCTATAATTTTCCACAAGGAGCTCACAGCTCTTTAAAACTAATAATCACCTTTTCAATATACAAAATCAAGTTTCAGCAGAGTCAGGCCAGAGCATATCATATGTGACTGCTGGGATTATTTAATGGGAAAGTTCTCATTGATTTTTATAAAGTGTTGAATCCCAGAGATTTTAAAATTAGGCACAGAAGCTGACCCAGTTTGGGGGGAAAAAGCTTACAGAATCCCAGGAAAGAGCACAACCCAGGGAGAAGTCTCAGGAGGTACAGTTATTTTTAACCTTTCAGACCTGTGCGACAAAGAATGAATTCTGAAAAGTCTGGGTAAAAAAGAGGTATTTAGTTTTGAAATTTCAGAATCACCTATCCCCCCACCACCCCAGATCTTGACCCTAGTAGAAAACTTGTACAGCAAACTTTTTTTTCGGATTTAGAAAAAAATTTTGAGTAGACTGAAGCTACCATTTCACTTGTCCCTCCACAAGTGTGCGAGACAAAAGCAAAACATTTTCTAGGATGTGATTCAACTAAAGAATAGAATATGCAAGGCCAGAATACCAAGAAATAAAGGGTTTTCATTTTATCTGGAATCAAGAAAGTTAAATTTCTAATCAAACACAGCAGTCACAAGTTGTTGAAATAAAAAGACGCATTTACCGGCAGAATTAACATTTGAAAACTGCTCCAAAAATGCTGCAGTTTCCAGTGATTAAGTGTGCCTCATTAGATAGTTCAAACAAAATTTGATCTGGACAAGCATTCGGTTGAAATTGTAATTGAATTTTCTTTCAACCTATTGCAGGTTTCAGTCCTTCTCATAAATGTGATGGGACCATTAGCTGAACAGATTTTATTGTACGTGCTGGATGGCATTTCAGGTATAAATCTGTTTATTTGTAGTGGAGTAATATTAAATATGCATTTGTTTTTCAAATCAGGTGGGGATGAGATCCTTGTATTGTACCTGAAGTTATCATACCAGTGCATATATTTTTAGATGCTCTGAAATGGGAAGAGGACTGAGTACATGTTATTTTGACAATCTAGTTATATAGTACTTGCTATTTAGAGACTGAAATCCTTGCTAGCGTTTCAGCCTCATTATACCATATAAAAGGACCTGACTAGGCCTTTAACACACTTCCTTTCTGTGATCCCTAAGGATGGAAATGTAGGGAAATGCAACAATAGAAGAGGCAGAACAAGGAAGGATACTTTGGGCCCCATTTCCAAAGATCCCTCTAAAATCCTGGGGAGCAGTCAGTGAGGCAGGGGAGTCCATGTTGGCTTATGACTTATTGGTCTATGACTTCTGCAGCATCTCACACAGGCATTTTAAGGCTGTTTATTAGCCCATGTGGAAATTTTACAGCATGGGACTTTGGAGGAGCTCATGAATCCGGTGGCATGGCCAGCGAGAGACAGGAGAACATGTGGAAGCAGAGCTCACCCTTCTCTGATGCTATCCTACCTTGCTCCTCACCATGCTTTCTCTGGTGGGATCCTCCCCAAGAGACCCAGCGTGCCCAGCCCTGCACAGGCTGCTCTCACCCTGCAAACACTGTCACAGTGCAAATCACCAGGTTACATCCCCAGCTGTTTGCTGCTGGCACTGGGAGCGCAACAGCAGCTCAGCCATACGTAGTCTTGGGCAATTATCTCTGGGTTAGCTCCTGCTGTCTCTTATTCTCGCCGTTCCTTGTGCTGGTCAGGTGTCCCAGGACAATATTATCTGGGACTGAGCTGGGAATGGCTCAGGGGAGTTTACCTTGTTGGGTTTTTAAAAAATGTTTCTTTATTTTTCTGCTCAAGCCAGATCAAATTCCTGATCGTGTCCAACTCTTGGTGCAAACGTGAAGGCGGTGCACTGGAGTACTGGCAGAAGGCGGCAATGCCTTGAGCTGGCATTGCCAATGAGGACACGGGAAATTTCTCAGATGGAAATCACTGGCCTCACAGCCATATTTTGCTAACAGAGCTGAATGTTTCTCATTCATTGCAAGCTGGCTTTGTCTGAGTCCTCCTTCCCATTTTTAGTGGAAGAAAATTAATTCTAAGTCAGTACCTTAGAAATTAAGATTTTTTTTTTTTTTTTTACATAATAATCTTCCCTAGCTTTTACAAACTTCTCCTTTTTTACCCACAAATTTTAGGTTTGCCATTTTTGCCCAAAAGTTAGAAGTGCAATCCTGTCCGGTTGATCCTCAGCCATCTTCCATCAGAGAGACAATACAAAGCACATGACGGCAGAAAGGAGCTTGGACAAACTTCATTCTAAGACAAGAAAGAGTCAGGTTTCATTGATCTACAACTTGACATTCAGTTCCTGCAACTTAATAGAAAAAAAAAAAAAGCATTTATAACCTATTAAAAACCCAAGGATGATTTTAGTCTTTCTTTTTTTTCTTGTCAGAGAAATCAGTCTTTCAGAATAGTCTGGGAGTTGTGAATAAAGACGAACTTTGTGATGTTTATTTAGAGAACCTAACCCCTTGGAGCCAGCATTTTCACTAATGCATTTTACATTAGTGGGCTGCATCAGGAAATCCTGACTTTTGGTGCCAGGGGGGTAATTAATATCAGATCATGTTTGCAAAATGGTTGTGTTTATGTGGGAATGAGGACTGAGCTCTAACTGGCAGGATTTGAAGTACTCAACTTTGCTACGGAGCTTCAACAACTTGATAACAAGTGGGATGTTGAAATTAAAGTACTGGGTCTGGATGGCTTTGTAGAGCTATGGCTGCTGAAGAGAGCTGCAGCCTTTTGGATTCTGTTCATAAACCTTCAAGGAAGAGCCTGAAGTGTTGTTCTTGAAAATCTGAGAGAAGTGTAGATAACATAGAAATGGTTGTTTTGCTCCTGTGGTTTCAGATGTTCTAGGAAGTGCCAAAATACACATAATATGGTTGTCATCCCCCAGTATATCACCCCCTCCATCGCTCCCTAGTCCCCATGCTTACTAGCTAAGCAATATCCACAGATGGTGCAAAAGTATCTTTTCAGCACTCCTCAGAAGGAGGACTTGCTTTTGTGTACACACCAGCTAGCACGACCTAAAGCAGTAGATGTGGGTCAATTAAATAACTCTGAAAAACAGTTCCTGCTGAGCTCTGTGTCTCGCGGGGACCCTGCTGTGCCACCCCAGCACTTCCCACCTTTGGAAGTGCAGTTCCCACTGTGCTTGGCACCCAGATGCTCAGCTGACCTGCTTCTTCCTTCAGAGAGAGAAAGAACTCCTTTTGTGATGGTGATACAGCCTCCTTCCCTACCACAGGCACTGTCTGCAGCTTCAGCCAGGACATCTCCAGCTCAGCTGAAGGAGATATGAAGAATATCCTGAGCATCATTAGGCTGTCAGTATCAAAAAGAGAAAAAGCACCACTCTCTTCACCACTAGGTTGAAGAGCAGCCTACTTAGTAGAGAACTTGGATTCTCACCTTCCCAAAAGCCAGTTTCTCAGCATCAATTGGGAAATTTGTGCTGATGCTTAATAAGGATGAAAATCACTCAGGAGTATGGGACCCTCTGAATCATAACATCATGAATTTGTGTAGGTAAAGTTTAAAATTAAAGGATATTTTCTTAAGTTAAGAAGGAATAACAGTACAACTGAACAACAGCAGCAACTGATGTTCAAAATGAGAGTTTTACCTACTGGTTTCCCAGTATCCATTTCCATGGGATGTGGCAGCTGGCAGGTTCCCTGCAAGACCATTTATTTACTCCTTCCCTGTCAGATCCTTTGCTGGAAGTTCATGGCTCCATCAGCGGTGGTGGGGATTAAAAGCAAAGGTGTAATCTACGTTAGAGCTTAATATATGTTTGGTACTATAATGAGCCACTATACTATTATGGATCTTGTGGTCAGCTCACTGTGTTTGATAAATACAATCAATACACATCAATCCCCTCTGAGATCCACCCACCATCATCTCTTCACATTCACCTCTTGCCAGTAGTCATTTGGGGATAATTATCCCCGCCGTAGCCTACCTCTAAGGTGCCCACTGTGTTTTCTCCTGCCATAAACTGGTCTGATACAGGCACTAAGATAACAAATCTAGTGTGTATTGTTATTATTGCCATTATTTTACTAGTTCCTTTATCCTGAAAGAGGGGTAGCAATTTAATAATTTGCTGTAAGTGAAGTTAGATGTGCCTAATGAATTGTCCCTCATCAGATATTTGTGTAACTGATTATTCCTACCCAAGTCTAGGAGTAATGTCCTAAGCTTGAATACTCCTCAGCAAAACTGTCTACAGCTTTTTTTTTTCTCTGTGAAGTAATGGACCACCTCTTTCTTTTCTACCAGTATCTCAGAATAGTCATATTACATTTTGTGGTTTGCTTGATCTTATTTCAATGTGTTCTACTATTCTTTTAAGCTTCGTCCTTACAATGACAGCTTTCTGTACACTTCCTCTTTTGAAGGCACTGATGAGCTCTTAATCCTCCACATTGGGATTTTTGTAGTTCTACCCATAGTATAATTTCTTTAAGGACTTGCCAGCCCTCCTGAACTTCTTTATCTTTAGACTTTTTTCCCCCATTACATGTTTCCTCTTCATTCTCTGAGATTATACACATCTTTGTGGAAGTTTGCTGTTTGCTAGGCTTCCTGAGGAAGAGTGAACTCCTTAACAAATTTCAACCAAATCTGACAAATTTCACTCAACTCGGAGAGATGTTTCAAGACATTACATTCTTACAAGGGTCATGAAACAACCCAACTAGGAAAGAAAAGAGATTTGATAAATACCTCAGTTCAGCAAAGGCTGTTGTTAGAGCTCAACTCGTTAGGCATCAGAAAATCCATCCATAAACTTATTCTGGATGCTAACATGCAAAAATAGGCAACATTGCTTCTGCTGTTCCAAACATTATTTTCTGTTCTTCTTCCTTTCTTAAGAGTAAATTCTTACCACCTCACGATCTCTTACTTCAGCTGCCTTTGAGCCCTGCATTGAGAGGCAATTGCCCTTCACTGGCAAGAACAAACATGGAAGACCTCTTCCATTTGTCTGCTATATCAAAACTCTCCTAGGAACCTGCCTGTATTCTGCTGCATCCCCTTCCCAAGGCATGTTTGCAGAGGTACCACCATAAACTGCATTTCAGGTGACTCAGCTTGGTCAGTGGCAGAATGGCCCGGCGCACCTCAGGCAGATCCAATTTAAAGTCTGTAGCAAACTTTCACCACAATGACAGAATTTGCTTTCTTGCCATCTGTTATTGCCGTGGATTCTCCATTGGTCAGTCTTCCATACGTCAGATAAGACATACTGCCTTACTCACTGACAAAGTGTCTTCTCTCTTCAATTTGTTGTCCTTCCTGAAAAAAAAAGTTCTGTATATGTTAATGTTCAAGCTCTGTAAATAAGTAAATAGAACCATGTTTCTGTTATGCTAATACTAATGTTATGCTATACTAATTTTGATCATACACTTAATCTTTCTGTATATTCCTGTACTTACTGCACTTGTATACGGACATCTGGAGTGTTAAGCATATCAGTTCACTATCCTCATTCTTGTTCCTCCTCCAATCTTATAAATTAACGCCGCCTCCTATATAATCTTTGTTTCCTGACACTTTCTGTTTCAGGGCACTCACATCTTTGCTAGTGACTAACTATGGGCTGGAAGCTGCCTGGAACTGCAGTACGGTCTCCAGCCTTGTCCCATGCCCAGCAAAGAAATTGATGAAGTGAAGCAAATTCAGTGGAGGGCCACTAGCATGAAGCGCTTGCTCTTGGAGAAGAGGTTGTGGGTACAGGGCTTGCGCAGCCAGGATGAGATGGTTTTGGAGAGGACCTAACAGCAGCCTCCAAGCACCTAAAGGAAGGTTAGCAAGATGAGCAGGCCAGGTACTTCATGGCAGTGCATGGTTGGAGGACAAGAAACAACATGCGTGAGCTGAAGCAAAAGAGGTCCAGACTTGCCAAAATAAACTTTTTCATATGGAGGGAAGTTAGGCAAGGGAACATGGTGCCCAGGGAGGCTGTGCAGTCTCCATCCTTGGAGGTTTTCAAGACCTGAATGGAAGAAGACCTAAGCAACCTGATCTGATTTCATAAGACTTTATCACCCAGCTTTGTGCAGGAGGTTGGACTACAGACCTCCTTACCTCACTTCCAATTTGTATTAGTTTATGATCTGACTTTTTGTCTTCTGAGAATGCTACCAGTCATTAAAGTTATTGTAAAGCATCAAGTCCTCCCCTCTCCCCTCTGTGTTGGCACTGGCACTACAGACCCTTCCTTGTCCTTGCAAGACTCCCAGCTTACATTAAGGAAGCCTTTATGTTTGTGGATGTTTCTAAGTTTTGCCATCTCTTCCTCCTTCTAACTTTCTACACCCTCTTTTTACTCAAACATTATTTTTTTTACTTTCAAAGGCTGCATAGCTCTCAGATTCATCAGTGTACAGTATGGTGGATAAATGGACCCTTTACGCTCTCATGACCCCATGCCAGAGACTGATGGCACCACTGCTCAGAGTGCATTTAGGCATCTGCTCTCCCTAGATATTAATTAATCTGGAGAAAAAGGAGTACCAGTCTCTCCTGCTCTGAAGACCTATATGTGTAGAAGTAGGTGTGGAAGAGGCCTGTTCCAGCCCGGACCAGTCATGTAAGTCAGTACATCTGTGGAAAACCATGAAGCCTCATATAAAAGGAGTAGATCATGATGTAGTCACAAGTGCCCATAGTGCTAGAAACTGAGGACTCGACACCGGGTGAAGTTCCACATGACCTTACAGATTTTGCCAAGAGAAAGCAGATTTTGTTGTCCATCTTCCTTATAGTGGACCAAAGTCATCAGCCACTAACCAATGGAAGCAAGGCTCCTGGCACTCTCTCCCTCACATGTACTGGTGCTTAGAATGTGTTATGCTCTTTTAGAAACTCAGGGAGCAGTTCCCTAAAGAGATCTTCATTCAAAAGCCCTGCTTCCAAATGATAAGTATGATGTAAATCCACTAATTCATAGCTGCCTCTTGGGCTGAGAGCCTCCTCATAGCAACGGAGAAGGTTCCATACCTAAAATGGCACTACAGGTGATCTTATCACCCACACGGGCAGTTCCATAAATAATTGCTGTCTGTTCCTTGTCACAGACATCTTCCAGTGTCTCCAGCAGCAATTCTACCTTTGCATCTTTGTTGGGCTTCAAAGTGAGTCTTCCCTGCTACCCTTCTGGAAGGCAGGTATGGTCAAAAGGTGAGCTGTCATGGCTTACAAAAACAGAACAGATGATCAACACTGTCCCCATGAAGCGAGAGAGAAACAGCAACAAAGGAGAAAGCTTCCTGGTTTTCTGCCTTCCTTGTTTGCTGCCAGAGAGCAGGAAAACAAGGAAGCAATGCGAAACTGAAGGGCAAATCATACAGGCCATATAGAACTAAGCTTCTGAGGTAATAAAGCATCAGTGCTGTCTTTATAGCAAGAGCATAGCAACAGTCATAAGCACCAATGAACACCAGGCTCCATTAGGCATGGTAGCACGCAGACAAGGTGCCTGTAGCAGTTACAGGTATCCTAGTACCCACTACACACCTATTTAGGGTTCAAAAACCGACCACTTGCCATCAGCCAAAAACTTTGGGAGATGCAACAGAAATGTCCGCGCCTGCCT
>WHYT01014488.1:8340-32905 GCA_009806455.1 Tetrax tetrax | reverse complement strand
AAAAAAAAAAAAAAAAAAAAAAAAAAAAAAAAAAAAAAAAAAAAAAAAAAAGAGATACAGATCATTAACTTTTGAGATTGACACCACATCAACTTGGCAAGAAACTATCTTAACAAGAAAGGCCATGATCAGTATTTAGATAGAAACTCTAAGAACTGTGTCCCATATTTATATTGCAGTGCTGTGGAACGGAAGTCTAAAGGCTCCGGGATGAGAAAAGCTATTATGAGGAAAATGTAAACAAAGGCAACTTAATACTGGAGATTTAAAATTCTTCACTTGATTTGAAGGTTGGTAAAAAACAGGCAGGAGGTACAACTGATGTAACTTCATTTCATAAAAACAAAGTGTATATTTCTACCAAGCCTGCCCTAGCAAATGGCATTTTTCTACAAGAGTATCTGTATTGGACCTGTGTCAAGATGCCAGCACAGTTCTGGCAACACCAACTGCAGTAGGTGATTAGAATTTATGCTGTGTAAAATTAAGTTTTAGATTAAATGAAAATTATGAACCAAAGTGCAAAAGCATTTATATGGCAATTTACTAACGCCATTTGTTTAAAAAGTGTCAAGGCAAGTGAACGTAACGCAGTGCTCTGAAGAGTTCAGACTAATGGCTCTGGCTATTCCAGCAGTTTCCTTTCCAGCCCCACAGCTCTTCCCCACCAGAAACCCGAGGTGTACGTACGTGGAGTCACTGACATCCTGAACCACCTTCATTGCTCAAGATCGAGTGAAGAACAGTAAGGGACAATTAGAAAACATAATTTATAGAAAACTGAAGAAAACATAAATCTTGTAAAATCATCAGATCTCAGGTATAGGAAATCATGCATTCTGCTAGATTAGTCAAGAATTTTTCTTGAAAAATCGTGTCACAGGAAGCTTATCAGAATTGAGTTAAAGCATCCAGCATCTTGCAAGCTTGAAACATAAATATTTATTATTCATATTACTGTGGTGATACATTTCACCATAGTGGGGAAAAAAAAAATAATTTTCTGAACAGAACACTGCCACCTCAGTTCAGATCTACATTTCAGTTTAGTTCTGCAACCTAAACCACTAGTCTGCTGCTGAGAGTACCTGCTCCCCGGTTTTGCAGAGTGTGGTTCTAAAGTCATGATAAGAAGAAATCTAAACAGACTCCCCGTATTAACTGTCAAGGCACCAACAGAAATATCTTCCAAACTCCAGCAAGCTGCTTGTTGCATAAAGCTGTGAAGTATGAGGTTTTACATTCTCTCAAAATAAACTGTTTCCTCTGATTTAATGCAAGATCAATTGCATCAGATTGTGCTATCATCTTTTACAATAATTCCAGCAGATTAAGGAGCACTTTTTTTTTTAATAGAAAAAACAACCCATACCATTTAATAGACTATTGAAAATCTTTAAAAAAAAAATTAACTTACTACTTCATCCAGTTACCTATTCCCTTCAGAAGGTTTGTTTAGGTTCATTTCACAGGATTTCACCCTTCTATTTTATGACACAGCAACTGTTGCCCATGTAGGAAAATAACTTACTTTCTTTTTAAACTTCTTCAGGGCTTCTGGTTGAATTCCACCTGGACTTGCTGATGTAACAATTTTGTAAATTTAAGTATTCTCTCCTTTTTTGGAATCCAAATTCTGAATTTTATTTTTTAAAATCATATTGAAGTGTTTCACCATCCTTGTGGTAAGAACTGTAGAAGTACAATGATATTTTTGCACTTAAGTCCTTGCTCCTCTTTAATCAGGAGTATTTTCTCAACAAAAGCAATTACTTTAAACATTTAAAAGTAATTTTAGATATTAAAATGAAAGTGTGACTATTAGCAAAAAGATACATTTATTTCACCCTATAAAGTGGCATGTTTGCTTACTTATGTTACAACACTGTGAAGTTAATTTCATTCAAAACAGGGAGTCAGCTTCTCCCTTCTGAGTCATTCACAGAGCAGAACGGGAAGTAAAACCATCTGAAAAGGAAGAGCAAAATATGATGGCAGAAGTCACAGTGCTCTGACAACTAAGTTCACTTAATTAATTAACTCCTTTACTCTTTGGACATGTGTATCATTTCTGTCACGTTTTTGATTTGCTGTGTCAGTCCCCTGTTTAGGTCTTATTTTCTATATTCTACGTGTAAAATGCCAAATGTAACACCTTTTTTACTAGTTTCCTATTGGTTGGATTTTATTTAATAAAGTATACTTACTAAAATGAACCTTGTATCTTGCAATTTCATCCTCATTTTGTTGTGCATTTCTGCTTTTTTTTTTGTTTAGGGAAAACTCGTTCTTTTCTAATATATAATTTTAGTAGAAATACTTTTGCATGGAGCTATCTCCTCTCAAGTTGTTCTTCTGGCATAGTATCAGAGGAATAAGGTAATCTTTGTCACCACCAATTAAAAAGTTTTTACGAAACAGGACCGTTATAAAACAATTAAACCTTGCAAATGCAGTAGTCTCTAGGAGGGAAACCCTGGAGGAAATTCTGCTTATTAAAATTGCAATTTTAGTTTCCATTAAAAAGGAGAATAAGACAACAGAAGACAGGCTGGCAAGACAAATTATTTCTTAATGTCAGTTGAGCTTATTTCAAATGAGATAACATATCTACACCAGGTTGGGTTCAACACATTTTTGCCTCCTCAACTCATTTATCTAATTCAGTCATCTTGATTATAGCCTCACGGACCTTCATTTCCAGAGGAAGAATTTTGTAACAAACAACCTACACAACATGCTGATTACTGAACAGTTAATTCTAATTAACTTGGCTATGGCAAGAGAATTTTGATAAAGTCCTAGAATGCAAATACAGTTTGGTTATTCTGGCCAAAGTTCTATAAAATAAAAACCCACAGCAGAGTCTCCAGATGAGACATCAGAGTGATAGGGATCTAATTTAAAGAAACAAATGAGAAAATTAAAATCACAAATAATTTATTCTTCCGTTAGAATTGATGGAGTACAGTTTTAAATAGCAATGAAGTACACAGTGGTGGAAAATTGGCACAGAACCTACAAGCATTTCATTCATAATAATGTTCCTCATGCCGTATCTGTTCAAACCTTGATGTGTGTTTTCTATCAACTTTAAGAAAATTGTTTTTCCTTTAAAAATTATAAACAAATTGAAAATCTTGTCTTGCATGTATAATGTCATACATATTATGAACACCAGTTGTTTTTTCTTTCCCCCTACACCCTAACATGATTGCCAACTGAAAAAAAAAAAAAAAAATTATTTTACTCTTGGGCTAATTTTGAGTTTTGTCCTTTATAAAAGTTGCCAGGAATTCTTGAATGCATATATTCCTGCACCACAGAATATCCATTTATTTATCTGATATACAGTTGCAGGACAGTCTCAAAACCAATTTTTTTTTGTGTACTATGCTACTGATCAAGGTGCTGCCTCTATCTCACATGCAACACTATAAGTATTAATGCAGTTCACAACAAAATTTGGCATTTACCTCACCAACAGGTTTTACATTTGATGTTATAAAACATCCCTTGGTCTCATGTTAACCAATAAGAAAAATGGACACACAGAAAAAATGCCCCCTTTCTAAAGATATTAACTCCCAGTTAGGAAAGTTTAGATAGGCTTTACAAAGTCTTCTAGGCTATTTTGATACATACAAATCATTCAACTAAAGGTTAAAATACACTTATACAATACAGTCCTGTCCTCCATATTCTTCTTAAAGTTCTTTGCATATTCAAGCCAAGTAAAATTAACACTTGTCATTTTCATTGTTATTGCAATTATTAAGAGGGATGACAGCTTGCTTATGCAAAGCTGTGACAAAACACTCCAGAAATAAAACCCAAACGTTTATCTTGTTACCCAAAAAATGTTGCAGAAAATTGTCAAACTATGTTAGAAATAATTCTTACAAAAAATGCTTCACTCAGAAAAACTGGAAAGCTTAAAAAATTAATCTTTGCACAAGACTAAATTATACTGTCCTTAATTATGTTCCCATTTAGATAACTGGGATTCTTATTATTTGTACATGAACCTATCAGTGATGTATGATGCTCTCCATCTTTTTTTCACTGTTATCTTTATCGTACACCATTTTGAGACTTGTACAATCAAGCACTTATCATGCCCCAAACCATTTTTAAAGGTAGATTTCTTATCCTGCCCAGTGAGTAGTGTACTGTCTTGCATATTCACCACATGAAAAACATAATATACAAAATATTGCTGCTGTAAAAATGTGCATTTCCCCTTTTCCCCTACAAAAAAAATCTGTGGAAAAAATATTAAATTCCCATAACCTTCATAAACATACAAAGCTGTTCACACCTTTCAGTCTGTAACAGTCTATTTGACATACAGTTCTCAACTCACTGCAAATTGTTATGTCACGTATTTTCTGTCCAATATTGCCATCTAGAGTAGAGATGTGAAATCAGTTTCTAAGAATTTACAGTCTTTAACAATTAACCCATAAAGACTGTATACCATAAAACAGCCACAAGATTTTTCCAAAAACTAGATGGAATGGGAGGTTCTCATCTCAGGAAGATGTCCACAGTGCTGAGGAGACAATATGGCTGCTAATAGATATTGCCTACTGGAATGTGAGTACTTTTTCACTGTTGATAATTTCCATACTGACCCTAAAAAAGAAATTCAAAATACATAATTAGACCACAATGCATATTTTCCTGTACCAAAAGCTGAAACCAGAAGACCATCCAAATAAATGATGATGTTAAAAGGTGGAAACAAATAACAATAAATGATAAATCAGTACGAGTAAGTGGTACAGCGTTTCATCTCTCTAAAAATCCTTTGTGTTTCAATGTAAAAGACAGACTGGCAATACTGATTTAAAGCCAAGAGCCTGATTTGATCAGAACAGCATATCTTTAAATTCAATAGACTGCTGTGAAATTTGCAGAACACTGTCAAATGTAAAAGATGGGAATTACTTCCCACCTAAACTTTGAAAACTATTTCAAAAAGACAACAAAACCTAAATTCAAAGTAATTCAGGAAACTAACCTGCTTTCAGAGACACCTAAAAATATTCCTATATCAAGCATCACAGAATAGACCAATACACGTATCTCAAAAATCAAGGCACATCCTGGTGAACATAAAAACTAGTCAATGTATCCTATGGAAATCAATTATTCCATAGATCCAATATATCAAATTGTTTTCCTTATTGATATCCTCTATTTCTTTTGACAGAATGTCTTGTACTGCAGGGGAAGGCAGAGTTGAAAGCATCAATGCTACACGCTCACCATGCTCCCTCACCACAGGGTTCAAGGATTGCAGAAACAAGTGCTACGAAGTTAACATTCTCCAAACTGTGGTCTCACCACCATTCCATGTTAAGTACCATCACGATAAGGCAGTATTTTAAATTCCAGTTTTATGTTGCAATGTCAGGTTTTTTCCTTTGTAATATGACAATCAGTCAGGAAGAAGAGTTTCAGAACAGCTGCCAGATGAGAATTTCAGGAGTGTAACTGCTATGGGAATGGCTAGTAGGAAGGAGTGAAGAGGTCTTCTATTATTGAGTTTCCCAGCAGAACTTCGATTGCACAAACTGGAGGAGTAGAGGCTATCTACAGAAAGAGTTATCCACTTCTACTGCAAAGAAAGCTGGAGCTTATTATTTGCAGGAGGAAGCTATCAGTTCACTGCATGAGCATTTTGTTTATCTGTTAAATAATTAGAAGCAATTACATCTCTAAACTACCACATTGAAAGAGTCTGTTTCTTCTTCCTTGTCTTTTCTAAATTCTGTAGAACGGAAGTCAACTGTTCTCCTTTAAAAATGTGGGCAATTGTGCCTATTCTCACTTCCAAGGCAAAGTTCTTGAAAGTTCAACTGATCTTCTACTGACATATCAGGATTTCATTTAAACACTAGAACCTCAACTTGATTGTAAGGTGTATTTAGTTATGCTCAGGAAAGTAATAGTGTATATTTTAATGACATTTCTGAACAATTCATATTGCAAAGATTACATTTTTACAGTTTAGTACCTTCCACAGGAATAAAACCTCTACTTCACCCTTTAATTAGAAGAATTTTTTTTACAGGAGTCCTCCACTATAAGTCCAGCCTAGAATTTTGGTGGTTCTTATTTGCTTGTTTGTTTTAAACTTATCTCAGTAGCAACAGGAAAGAAGCAGTTGATTTTTCAGGTCAATTCTCTCCCACGTTCAGTGTTCCTTTCTACTGCTCAGATAAAACCTGTGCAAAAATAGGCTTCATGTCTCCCCACACAGCTCTACAGTAGAGGGACTTCAGCTGCACACCTGAGGTGGTTCCGCAACTGGAGAGGAGGATTACTGGATTTCTGTTTGTGGAAAATCAATTCAGTGATGTTTATTGCAAAGCAGTAACGAAGAATGATCCACTACAAAATTTAGGAACCTTATCCTTCATATTAGTCATTCACCATGAGGCTATGTAACAGCTCACCTTAATTTTTAAGGTCCAAAAATATTGTCTGGAGTGTCTCACTTCGCCAAACTGCATTAAAATTTTGTAAAATCAGAAGTGAATGACTAATCACACCTCCAGACAAATGATTCTGGGTAACTCACCTGGAAATAAAATTTGTGATAATTGTATATACACACCTGAGAGACCATGTCCTCAAATTCATTAGTTTAAATGTTCACAAGAAACTAAGATTATCACATGAGCGCCATAAGACTCTGAGCTTTCTCATCAGATTAAAGAATACCTGGTCATATCCGTAAGGCCTCTGCTGTGGTGGCTGTGGTGGCCCAGGCTGTGTGGGTCTGTATCCCCCATACTGCTGGCCTTGTCCTTGTGGATAATTGGGATACTGAGGACCTGGACCACTCTGAGAGGGGCCTGGAGATCATTAAAATGTAAATGAAAAAAAAAGAAAAAAAAAAGATTGCTTAAGGTGTTAGGAAGAAGAGAACAGTAAAAGCATTGAATTTTACAACTCAGCAGGGCTAATAAGTATCACTACTGTGCAATTAAGTCTTTTCCTACCTACAAACATACCAGGGATCAGCAGTCCTCCTCTCACCCTAGAAAGCACCTTCACTGACACCGCCTGTGCTCCAACCACAGAAACATTTACCTTTATTTATATATTCATTATTTATTACCAATGCTTGTAGTTACATGCATAAGGTGATAGGACAGAGAAGAACGAGACAAGAAATGACAAATCATAAACAGGAGCACTTTCCAGGATTTAGGGAGGCACGCTCTCCTCCTGCTGCATGCTGCTCCAGTTGCAGAACTTTATAATGCCAGGAGCAGGCAGATGAATCAGCTGCGTTTAGCATTTGGACCGTCTGAAGAGACTAGCAGTTGCATTGCCAGAAAGTCAGCTCTCACACCACAGCAGGCAATCGTAAATGGGATGTCAGGTAAGCAAGTTATATGCATAAAATGTGAGATGTGACAACCAGTAAATGCTATTGCGGGATGGCAAAAAAGCATCCTCCACTCCATACTCCTCTGGTCATCTTAACTTTCCAGGAAAAGGATAGGGGAAAAAAAAAAAAAAACCAAAAAAACCCAACGACAACAAAAAAACCAAACAGCTTTGACTCCAGCCTTTTTTGGCTGTAAAAGGAAGCAGTTCTTTTGTCAATACAAACTCTTTCTGTTACTATTCACAGGGACTAAGCCTGTCTACCACTGGAACCTGCACGTTACTACCATCAGGCAGTGTAGCCATGTTCCAAACAACATTAACCTCATCCCTTCCTACCCGGGGAGAGATGGTGTACTGTGTGTTTCAGTGACACTGCATACGGATCTTTTGCAGTAGATCCAAGTTAGCTTTTTCAACACCATCCCTTAAAAACTTGCAGTCGGGAAGAGCTGAAACTCTGTAGAAGTGCTTTCTTTTAAAAAACCCACCCTTTTTTTTTTTCTCCTCAGAAGAAACAGACTTATTTTAGCAATAGTGCAATGCAGTGCTAGAGACAGCTAGTTCTAGCTACGGGCACTGGACATTAAGATGACATCCAGTAATCCTGGATCTACGAGAGAGTCAAAAAGCAGAAGAAAATCTCCACAGGTTATTACCATTCCCCTCAGGCCTCAAATCCCCTTGAACTATGCAGTTTCAGCTTTCTACAGTGGAAGAAAATCTTGAAGAGTGATAATAATGACTGGGATGTTGATTTATTTTTGCAAACTAGAAAGCAATTAAATATTAAATTGAGCAAGGATACTACATCCTAAAAAGTGCTGTGTTCATCTGACAAATGAAACTTGGGTTTATTTATTCATGGTAATTCTTTATAGTTGAATTCTAAGTATTCACTGACAGATTTTATAAAATCAAAATGAGA
This sequence comes from Tetrax tetrax, assembly GCA_009806455.1. Taxonomy (NCBI): domain Eukaryota; kingdom Metazoa; phylum Chordata; class Aves; order Otidiformes; family Otididae; genus Tetrax; species Tetrax tetrax. The sequence continues at coordinate 24,567 of WHYT01014488.1, read as the reverse complement.
CTTCAATATCTAGTTCTGCTAAAAAGAAGAAATTGAGAAGTATGCTATTTGGGTTTACAAATTACAGTGGGAAAGACGCTCCAATTGATTTTTTCATCCCTTTCCTCTAGTATTTCTTAACTTAAATTTTCAGAGTAATTCCAATTATTTCCTTACTTACAACACTTAGAATAGTGAGCTAGATGAACCTTCACTCTGATCTTCATTCTGTTCATGTGTTATGTTTAGTAGAATGTAAGTACAGGAATATTATTCTAGAACTATCACTTCATCCATAACCCCCAGAAGTAGAAAACTTGCTAAATCTCAGTAGATCCTCCTAAAACTTAACTGTCTCAACATAACTGGACTTAATGTGACTCTGTCATTTATCTACGTGGTAAACAAGTCATCGATACATTTCTACGCATACCCACCATGTTGAAAGTTTTAGCATTTAAGCCTGCAACAAAGCTAAAAGTTAAAATATACACAATTCGATTTCAGAGATTTGTTCTGCTGAGATAAATATATCCAGCTTTACAATATGCAAGCACGCAAAACTTGAGAGCAGTATTTCCAATATGCTCTTCTGACTTCAAGTTTTCAGGAGTAATACACAAAAATTACATACTACTACTATAAGTTTCCTGTTTAGGAGATTTACCTTGAATCCAAGGTCTACATATCTCACTTGTGGCAGAAGATTTCTCATTCCTGCCACACATCAGATGGCTTGCACTACTAGTGCAAATTTATAAGACAAACTCTCTTGAAAGTTGCATTTGCAATGCTTCCATTAATCTCCTAACTGATTAGTACAAGGATTTTAAAAGAATGATTAATGTACGTTGGATGAAATTTTAAACGAGTTTTTAAAAGATCTTGTTCTAAATGGCAAATCCATGGATGAAAGGGTATAAATGGCTCTCTGCCATTTTTCTGCCCTCCTGAGTCAGTGTTCAGCTACACAGGACAGAGAATAGCAGAGTCTTTCTGGGTCTTTCTAAATTACAGACATCTGTTACAATGTTTTCTAGTCACCCGCCTTTTCTATGCTACCACACTTCCTAGATTGCCAAGAGACCTACTTCCCAAAAGATGTTGTCTTCTGTCTTCTTGATTTGGTCCAGTGAAATTGCAGACATACAGTGTTTTTTTCGCACAAGGCTTGCCTTTCAACCCAATAAAACAGGGATGGAATAACATAAGAGGATCTATCTCCCTTGGTCTTTTCTGTGATTGCTGTCTGTGTCTTCAGTCTCTTACCATAACCCTGCTGTTGTCCTGGATACCCTTGTTGGCCTGGATATTGCTGCTGTTGCGGTGGATAACCCTGCTGTTGGGGTGGTCCTTGATATGCATCTTGCTGCTGACCGTATTGCGAGTTTCCTGTAAGATGATTGCAAGAAAGCAAAAAACTTATAAAAATACCTACTTTATGATTTCTTTTTTTCCCTTCTAAGATGCACAGCCAACAACACAAGAACAAAATGAAAATGCAATATCGATTTCAAAAACTGAACAAAACAAAGAAAACTCAAACCAAACAGAAGGAATTCGGCCAAACAAACTGCAGTTAAAGCCAATTTTGCAAAGTTGAACTGCAGCATTTTCAGCATCTCTGCCAAACAAGCATTACATTTACTGGAACATCACAGTCATAAGATCATGACTATGCTAAATAAAATTTTAAAAAAATAAAAAGACAAAATTAAGGACAGCTACAAGAGCACAGACTAGCTACACAAGATCAGCAAGCTGTTTCCTAACAGCACTATAATTATGCAAAATATATACACACACAAAAAGATACAACTGAATCAACAAAATTTATGTTTAAACAAAAATTTCCACTGAGGTAAAAAAAAAAAAAAAAAAAAATCTCTAGAGTGTTTTAGTAATTTTACTGTTGTTAGAAATGGCAAATTGTGGTTATATATTTTAGGTGTTTGCAAGAAATTATTCTGAACGCTTCGAGTTCCCTGCAATTTTCAAGACAGCCAGTAACTAGTATTCTACAAGAGCTTTGCATGGGTATAAGTCGTGTTGTGCAAGAATTTTTGTTCCCGTTGCGGGTGGGGGAGGAAAGGGAATGTATGTGCGTATGTGTGTGAAGGTATATAGATACCTCCTTCGTAGTAATGTTGTGAGGAATCCTCATAAGGCCTATCGTAGCCTTGTTCAGGATACGACGGTTGCTGATAACCGTAATCATTATGACCTACATCAATTCGACAAGAGACAGGAAGAAACGTTAATGGCCTCTGATTGAAAACCCTAAAAATATTTCATTTCTCAGAAAAATGAAAAAAATTTCAACTGGATATACATGAAAAGGAATTTTCAATTGTATTAGCCAAAGATTTATTAATATGATTTCCTTTCATTTTGAACTAACGTGACAGGAAAAAAAAAAGGCTTAATGCAGTAGTTTTAGCAACATCACAGCAACGGATGGTCTTAACCTTCTGATAATCCTTGTTGGGGTGGGAAAAAAAATACTTTATCTTTCACTCAAAAAAAAAAATGAAAGCATTTAGGCCTTTCACATGTAAATAACCTGAATTAAATTAGAATGAACAAAGAAACCAATTATCATACTTTGTCTAACACCTGTTCTGCTGATCTCCAATTCAAAAGCATATGCTAAAAGCAGTGTGAAATATAACAAATAAAGCTCAATGAAGTTATGAACCACAATCTACATTAAACTTTGCTTTTAAGTGACAGAAAAATAACATTCTCAAGGTTTTTCCTACAAACAGAATTCCTTTAAGTCTTAAGAAAACTTTTCCTCTTTCATTGCAGTTCTGAGTAGGATCCTTACAAATGAATCTTCCTTTTCAGAGACTACAGGCATCTCTGATTAAGAAACCAATATACACAGTAGGCACTCCACCTGTTGTGGTTTTTAGAACAAATATATTTGTCTTACAGGTGACCAAAATATACCTTATTGCTAACTTGGTCAAGAAAACAGGCCAAATTTTTGTTTAAAATTGAGATAAAATTATACAAATTATATAAATGTGGAATAAAACCTTGGAATAAAAATAAGGAGAAAACAGTACTAAAATTACACGGTCTTTGTAATTAGTTCTGCAATTGTACCATATGTCATTGACAGCATCTACTACAAATACACAACCATTAACACAAGTCTTACATTGTCTTTACGTTCCATATAAGAGTAATAATGAGGTAATGATAAAGAAAGAATCTTTAGAAGGAAAAGGTCTTAGAGAACTAATCTGTGCTGCCATAGAGCTGTTGATGCTAACATCCAATTGCCCTTACTACAGTAAATTGCCTGTAACATCTCAAGTTCATGTGTGTAACATTAAGCTTTCAGTGTGGAAGTCTTAATTATGAGTTAACGCCAACTTGTAAAATAACTCTGCATATATCTCCAAAAATAACACAAGTAAGCTTATAGACATGGCTTGATGTACCTTAAAATCAATTTAATAGAAATTTAAATTCAAACAACTAATTTGCATCCTTTTATTTGCAATGAGTAGTTGCTTTGGCAATTACACAGCTTTGTTTTGTGTAAGTTTTTAAAATGTTAACATCTACCACATTCCTTGAACTTCATAAGATACCATTAAGTTGCACATATGGCTATCACAGTAGTCATGAGTCAGCATCTTTGTTCTCCTAGTCTCTGCTCAGCCTAAAAACAGGTTAATTGCAACTTTTCCAACTTATAACACATTCCAATAGCCTTCAGCACTCTAATTTCCAATAGGTAGGAGGACAGATTTATGCAATTCAAAGTTACAGTCTTGTCTTGAAAGCACTGGGGGGACTTCTAAAGAGGATTCACAATTACTTGCTCCTCAGGGCAGGGACCATTTTATTCCTTTGTAAAAAATTAAGCTAAAGGCCCATACCATCCATAGCAGCAATAACACATTTGTGTGACTTATATTAAAACTAAGTTAAAAAATAGAATATTAACAGAAAATCTGCATCTTTTTAGCAAGCTTTTATAAAAGGATATTGCCCCCTTTCTCTTATTTTTAATAAAGTTATGACTGTTAATTCATCTCAATTATACGAGATATGCTAAGGAACTCTCCATACTTTTAGATAAACCAATTACAGAATTTTCATTTTTAAATACTCAAACTCTTGTTAGACTTTCAAATGAGAGTATTACAAACTACAAACGTCAAGTAAGTTGTAATTGACTAGACATAAAACTTAAACTGCAATAACAATTCTGAATTTGGAAGCTTTTGTAAATGTGAAGTATGATATCCAATTACTATTCTTGCCCTATTCCCTAATTTTGGGCATATGACTACATTAATACTGGGCAGGTATAGAAAATGGGAAAGTTAACATTTATGAGAGATTACCATCAGGGTAATATTGCTGGTTCATGCCTTCTGGAGGACCTTGTCCACCATGACTGTATTGGTCCCCATAATAGTCTTCCTGGCCTGAGTACTGCTGTGGTGGGCCTGAAAAACCACAACCAGTCAATACGTAAATAACTTGTTTTCTCTGTTATAAAGCCTGCTAATTTCTGATTGTAGTATGAGAAATAGTTCTAAAATGTACTCCCCACCCATATCGTTGCATTTCAGACAACACAGGTAATCTGGTTTACTTAAAAAAATAAAATATATCTATCTATACATATACACACACACAGAGTTGTTTGGCTGCACTAGATTGAGCACATATATATTAAACCCCAGTATTGAGCTCATTTTAGGAAAATATGTATAACAAACTAAGGTGTTAAAAAATCAAGTTATTCCTTTTCTAAAAGGACTGGGAAAAAAAAAAGAAAAAAAAAGAAGCAAGATTGTGGAACACCGTTCCTTTTTTGTAACTGAATGAATTCAGAACCAAGCAGGTACTGTGTTCCTTTTCTACACCTATTATTTAAATATCGAAACAGAATTCTGCATCAGCATATGAGATGCGTATTTTTAGACAATTTTTGTCAGAAAGAACTCAAAACAAAAGAAATACTCGTCTTCACATTTCATGGTGATACCAGTAATCTGTTGCTGCAAGAACCACCCTTAAAAGGGTAACAAAAAAAGTCTGCAAAGTCTGTGATACTCAACGATCTGATCAAAATTTGGTGTAAGCAAGAAATTGAAAACAGTTTTAAAGATGGTTATTTAAAATTGAAGCAAAAACACTGAAGTGAAGTCCTACCTTGCTGTGGCGGCCTGTATGGCGGAATCTGCCTCTGACCCATCATGTGATTTCCTTGGTTAACCTGGCCCATCATTCCCATAGGCGGCTGCTGCCCCTGGTAATGCTGGCCACCTGCTTGCGGCATATTGTATTGCTGGGAGGGAGGCTGCTGGTGCATCATTGGACCTGTGAGAGGAAAAGCAGCACATACTCTTCAGTAACACACAATCTATGATTAAATCTTTCAAAAAGAACATGGAAAACTCAGCCCTCAAAAATGGACCAAAAAAAAGGCTCTGTATTTCTAGTGCTCTCATAAGGTTTCGTTGTTTCTGGACATATGCAAATACATACAATAAATTCAGTAACCGAATTAAAAAATAGAACTCAGCCTAAATACGGCTGCTTTCTAGATTATTTTTTCTTCAAACTACACAGATATTACTTTACTCATGCACAATGATAACAAACACTTTTACCATTTTTTGTTTGTTTGTTTTAAAGAGCATCTGCAAAGAAAGCATAGATGAAAACCTGATGGTGAAACCTTGGTAAGTGACAGAAAAATTATTTAACATTGTCAACTCCTTCCGGCATAGTTTTAATACACATGTAGTCGTTGCTGTAGTCCATCAACGAGCCACTTAGCTGTTACCAGAAAACAAACAATTTTATTTAGCCTGTAAAGACAAGTCACATGTACCAGTGAGTCAGGCAATCACACAACAGGCCAGATGCAGAAAGGCCCACAGGAACACATGCTGTGGCCACCACTGAACAGTCCCATAGAGCCTCTAACAAAAATCTTCTTTCATACTAAGCTGCACCAAGTTTCTACAAGCCACAGGAAGAGACAAAGATAGATCAAGTACCATCCATGTTTTATCAACTGAGAAAATCTGGTTACGGTTGAACTTGGAGAAAAGCAAACTTCAGTAATGAAAACAGTTAAAAAGCACCGTACCGACACTACACAGCAATGAAAATTATTATTATGCCATTTCATTGTATGGGATTGCAGGTTAGGTTGATGCAACTTTTAACAAAGAACAGCTTTCTCACTTCCTCTGTAGTACCACTTCAGAAAAGAGTTATTCCAACATCAAAAATATGAAGAGCAAAGAGTTGTGACAAGGAACTAAACTACTTAACCTATTTTTATTATACTTTAATTCAAACCATTTAGCACATACTAGACACTTTATAATGGTGAAATCCAAAGGGTTTTTTTAATATATTTTTTTTTTAATTATAAACTACAAAGACAACAAGTAACCAGCCTCACTAAAAAACAAAAAGAATGAAAACATCAAACTAGCACAGCCACTCCTTAGCCCCATTCCAGGAGAAAAGGGAAGGTCTCATCTAGTTTTCCATATGCTAGATTTTGCCATTGCATTTACTATTTTTAAATAAACAGGTGCTGGAGCACAAGCAGAAAGTCCTACATAGCCACCAGAGTACTGGAAAACTACCTAGATACAGTCAATACTGAAAACTGATTTATGTAAGGAAAGGAATACATAGTCACTCAGATCCTGTCTACGTGGAGTTAGGAGGGAAAGTTAAGCCAAATTAATTAATGGTATGAATTCAAAGTGCATTAGTTAAATCCCATTAAACCCCTGTGTGGAATCTCTCAGTGAGAAGTAAAGTGGCCTTAGTTCTGTTAAGCTTCATTTTCCTCTGAAGATAAATATTGGCCACTCTTAAAATGATCCAGTTATGGTTCTATCCTTCAGCATGGCAGCGTCTGTGTCCTGATTTTGAAGTAAAAAACTGGTTTAAATTGAGATACTGTAATTATTTTTCACTTAGCAAAAATATATTCAATTTTTTGATCTTGTGAATGAGTAGGTAATTCAGATCATTCCATTTCACTGCTCCTCTGTTTGGAGGTACTAAGAAACATTAGGCAGCCTTGAAAAAAAAACCAAAAACTTGTTGCCATAATATTCCTAGATCTCAAGAAAGCTTGTTAATTAACAATATTAATATTAGTCACAATACAATGTGATAAAATGTGTTGGGTCCCCGTGGTGCAATGTAGAGGTTTTCTGTTTGCTTTTTAAATTAGAACTTCATTAACGCTTTGTAGAGCCACAATGAGAATTCACTACTCTGTATCAGACTGTGTATTGTGTTAATAACAGAGTGCCTGGCTTCCTTCCAGTTTGGTTCACATCCCTCTCTTATTAAGAAGATACCTAAAAGAAGAACCATCCTCTCTATCGTCTCACACAACAGAACCATTTGATGTGGTGGTTTTGAGAGGTGAGGGAACTTTGAACTGTGTTGGTTTTTGTTTTGTTTTTTAAAATCAACCCTACAATAAAGCTACAGTTATTCACCATATAATACTTAATATTAATTACATAAAACTAACCTAGAAAACTCCTTCACAAAACTTAAGTAAAAAACTTAAGACCATTAGTTCATGATTGAAGACTTCCTAGTATTGGTAGCACAGATTTTTACAGCTGATTTAAAAAATACAGCTCTTGAATCTCCAATCATCTCACAACAAACTACACTCAGTGGAAGTCATGACCTCTTCCAGACTTGGAGATAAGACATAAGTTCACAAAACTGCATGCTGCAAGAGAATGCTCACTGCTTTCAAAAACTCTCCTTACAAACTCCTTTGTGGTGAAGTTCTAGAACTACCTGTTCCAGAGAGGACAAAATATCTGATTTGTACAGAGTCCAAAATAAGCCCAAGAAAACATTATGTAGGACTATCCCTGTTTATATGCAAGTCCATAAGCAGACTATTGTCTTTCCAAGAAACTATTTTAACTTCAGTAGTCCAAAAGCCCTATAAATGTTTCTGTATATTCAGGAGGAAGTCTTCACATGTCCATATACGGGAAGCATTCTTGGGATAAGTCTGAAGAAAGAGATGCTAAGAAGTAATACTGTAGGTCCTGTGAGGAGGAGTGCAGGCAATTTTGGTAGTCATTTGACAGGCATTTGAAAAATGCACAGTGTAGACGCACATCAGTCTTAAGGAGTAAGTGAATGTATAAAGCAAACCAGACAATAGGAGAAAACTGAACTCCTCATTGGTCAATGTAATTAAAAATAGGCTACATTATCAAAAATACACAACATTTTCCTCAATGGCTCATTTCAAAGTCATCTATATCTACTAAATGGAAAAAAAAAAAACCCAAACCTGTTCCTGCTGCAGCTAGTATCTCATAAGGAGGATTCACAAATGCAGTGACTCAGTGTCGGTCTCCTGACACTTACGGACCTAGTCTTCAAACATTCAGAATGAATGGAGAGAAACAGAAATGCAAACTACAAGTAGGTCCCAGACAAACCTAACAAATTTGAGACCAGAAATGCATGCGGATGAAAGAGCTGCAGAAAAACTCAGTAGTTTAAAAATGTCTCCTTAGCTTTGTCTCTTCTGCTGAAACTCAGATACTGGTGGCAAATGCGATGAGTAGACAAGGATTACTGCTGACATGGCTGAAACTTCTGAAGAAGCAGAAAAGTGAGGAAGCACACTCACAAATGATCAGGTGGCTCTACTGTTCTGATTAAAGAGCTATGGGAGCAGCCGGGTATAACCAAAAAGTAACAGTACAAGCTATTGTTTCTTCAGTCTTCAAAAATATGTTGGTTTTGTTCCTAAGAATAGGTCTGTTCTTTAGGCATTTCACAATGTGCACTCATATCAGCAAAGCAATCACATATCCACATCTAGGGTATCAGCAAAGTACACCATGCCAGATTTACCACAATAAATCCCGTCATTGTGTCCACTGTTACCTAACAACAAAATATATACCTAGCAATGCAGCAGCCCTCAGCAAAACTTTGTTGTTTTTCTTCATGTTTACAAAAAATACTTGGTTTTAAACACAAGTGGTGGTGATAACTCTTGCAAGAGCTAGCTTAGGGACTCTACTGTAAATTTAACTTTCAGTTTTCTCAAGATTCTTGACAAAAGCTACAACTTAGATATACTTGGTCAAATGAACCAAAATCTTAAAGGTCTTCTAACATGAAGGGCAATTTAAACACTTATCGCAAAAAAAACTCTGAGGATTCAGTTTCTTGCTACTCCTAACAGGCTGCAAATTAAAGGTAGCAGAAATTTCTCCACACTCAACTTATTCCACAAAGCTCTCATCTCAAACTGAACCATAATTTCAGGTGTAATTTAAGAAAAAAATACATTAAAATAAATAATACAAAACATTTCCTGGTTCCCAATGTTGCCTTTCATGTTTTACACTAGGGAAGAAAAAAGAAAGAACACTGTGGCACCTGTTCATATATTTGTTTTTTCAAGACAGAAGAACTGCAGTGTCTTCTACAGCTAGTCATCCTGCAAATCCAAGTATAGCATGATGACACTTTTTCCTCTTTAATAGGTTAGATGTCCAAAAAATTGAGACTGTCCACAACATCGTGGCTACTGTAAGCACTCAACGTATTGAAACAGCATCTGGGGAACGAACAGGTGGCAAGACATTCACAAAAGCTCCTCAGCCTCAGAAATTTTATCCTGAGTAGCTTTATATTTCAGGTAAGACTGGATGCTCCGATCTTTATGTTCCTTTCTTTATATGGACAACAAAAGAATAAGAATTCTGCACCTGTTCCATCTCTGATGTCTCTCGTTGATGTCTTCACATTTGATTGTAACTGAAAGAGCTCTGAAACTTTAATGGACTTTAAGTTGATATAAATTAAACTGTTATTAAAAATTCTAAGCACCAGATTCAACAACTGATCTCCTGCAAATGACCGAGTCAACATGATAGTCTCATGTAGAGTTTACTTGTAAAAAATAAACTAGTTCCCCTCCCTCACTCCAAGCAACATATAATGCTTATTAAATATAGACTGGGGATGCTTCAAGTGCTTCTGGCAAAGGAATAGAATCCTAGCAAAACGATCTGAAAAACAGTTTCTGACATGGTCAAGATTAGCAAAAGAATCCGAGAAACAAAGTTTCTGAGATGGTCAAGCTCCGATTTCTTGGTCCTTGAAGGATTTGAATTCTACTTTTTATTTTTATTATTCTCTGACTGTGAGAGATCTGTTCCATATAAATAAGAGGAATTTTCATATAAGTTTCAGGTTCCAGAAAGTCGTGCTTACACCTACCCTCTGAAAAGTCAAAAACGGGCAAGACTTAAAATACTTCTTTCAACATAAGTAGCTTCTAATACAAAAGAAGAAAAGCACCCATAAGAAAGGAGTTTCTTCCACATTCACTCAGCTCCTGCTCCTTCCTGTCTTTTCCGGAAAGGTAGCCAATATTCCTTGCAGATGTCCCAGGCTGCTACACTAGCTATTTAATCAAGTCATCTACAGAATTTTCCACTTAAAGCATTCTGCTTCCTAAGTCCAAAACGAATAAAATCATTCTTTTAACTGGACTGACTATATAAAAACAATACTGTGAAATTTTTGCTTCTCATTTCAGATATTCCTCTGGCATTTTATACACTAGCGCAAATCAATAAGGAGTACAAAGTGGAGACAGAAAGTAAATCTAACAATGGGTTTTGTTAGAATCATAGAACGGTTAGAGTTGGAAGGGACCTTCAAAGGTCGTCTAGTCCAACCCCCCTGCAAGGAGCAGGGACATCTCCAAACAGATCAGGTTGCTCAGAGCCTCATCCAGCCTGGCCTTGAATGTTTCCAGGGATGGGGCTTCCACCATCTCTCTGGGCAACCAGTGTTCTACAACTCTCATTGTAAAAAATTTTTTCCTAGCATCCAATCTAAATCTACCTCCCTCTATTTTAAAACCATTACCCCTCATCCTGTCACAACAGGCCCTACTGAACAGCCTCTCCCCATCTTTCCTGTAGGCCCCCTTGAGGTACTGGAAGACCGCTATAAGGTCTCCCTGGAGCCTCCTCTTCTCCAGGCTGAACAGCCCCAACTCTCTCAGCCTGTCCTAACAGGAGAGGTGCTCCAGGCCTCTTATCTTCATGGCCCTCTGGACCCTCTCCAACTGGTCCATGTCCTTCTTATGTTGGGGGCTCCAGAACTGGACGCAGTACTCCAGGTGGGGTCTCACGAGGGCAGAGTAGAGGGGCAGAATCACCTCCCTCGACCTGCTGGCCACGCTCCTCTTGATGCAGCCCAGGACGCGGTTGGCCTTCTGAGCCGCAAGGGCGCATTGCCCACTCATGTTCAGCCTCTCGTCCACCAGCACTCCCAAGTCTTTCTCCTCAGGGCTGCTCTCAATCCATTCTCCGCCCAGTCTGTATTTGTGCCTGGGATTGCCCCGACCCAGGTGCAGGACCTTACACTTGGCCTGGTTGAACTTCCTCAGGTTGGCACGGGCCCACCTCTCCAGCCTGTCCAGGTCCCTCTGGATGGCATCCCTCCCTTCCAGCGTGTCGACGGCACCACACAGCTTGGTGTCGTCAGCAAATTTGCTGAGGGTGCACTCTATCCCACTGTCCATGTTGCTGACAAAGATGTTGAACAGGGCCGGGCCCAACACGGACCCCTGAGGGACGCCACTGGTGACCGGTCTCCACTTGGACATTGAGCCGTTGACCACCACTCTCTGAGTGCGGCCATCCAGCCAACTCCTTATCCACCGAGTGGTCCATCCATCGAACCCATGCCTCTCTAGTTTAGAGAGAAGGATGTTGTGCGAGACAGTGTCAAAAGCTTTGCACAAGTCCAGGTAGATGATATCCGTTGCTCGTCCCTTGTCCACCGATGCTGTCACCCCGCCATAGAAGGCCACCAAATTGGTCAGGCATGATCTGCCCTTGGTGAAGCCGTGTTGGCTGTCACCAACCACCTCCTTGCTCTCCATGTGCCTTAGCATGGTTTCCAGGAGAATCTGCTCCATGACCTTGCCAGGCACAGAGGTGAGGCTGACTGGCCTGTAGTTGCCCACGTCTTCCTTGTTCCCCTTTTTGAAAATGGGGGTTATGTTCCCTCTCTTCCAGTCATCAGGGACCTCACCAGACCATCATGACTTCTCAAATATGATGGCCAGTGGCTTGGCGACTTCATCCGCCAGTTCCCTCAGGACTCACGAATGGATTTCATTAGGTCCCATGGACTTGCGCACCTTCAAGTTCCTCGGATGTTCCTGAACCTGCTCTTCGAGCACAGTGGGTGGTTCTTCATCCTCGCAGTCCCTGCTTGTGCCTTCCACAGCTTGGGTGGAGAGACAAGAGCCCTTATCGGTGAAGACTGAGGCAAAAAAGTCATTGAGTACCTCAGCCTTCTCCATGTCCCTGGTAACCAGGACACTGGTTTCCTTCCGGAGGGGGCATTTTATTTATTAATCAGTACTTTTTCATTTTTTCTTACCAACAGCATTTGCCTCAAAATGTGTACATACAGCAAGATGTTTTGCTAGAAAATATACATAAAAAGTTATGCTAAAACCATCCAAAAGTCAGATCAAACTGCTCTGCATATTATGGTGTCTTTACCTATTACATTATAGCATGCTTTTTTTTAAAAAAGTACTGGCCTCATTCAGTACACAGGAGATATTAACTGAAAAGCTATTTCAACATTTTGTTTCCTCCTAATCGTTTGTGTGGGATGTCATGTCTAGTCAAACACTGAAGACAGAATTATTAATTTACCCATGGGCTTTCTTATGGCACTCATAACTAAAATGTCCAAATCTTCATACTGAATACACTTTCACAACACTCTTGTGAAATCAGACTGTGTTATAATCTTGCCACCAGATTCACTCCTTTATAGACAGGGAACGCACGCAGGGAAAGATTAAGGTCAAACATATCAACTAATCTTTAACAGCCAACTTGAGATGCTAAGACCTTATCTTGCAGAATATTTAGCATTATATTTAGCCAGCACTCTTATTAACTGACATATATATGGACTGATACAGTAGGATCTCTCATTCTCCACATGGGTCACCTCTTTTTAAGAAATAACACATGCTCAGGAGTTCACAAATGCCTCCTGACAAAAACAATGGCATTCAGAAAATTTTGGTTTATTTCTGTTTCTGAATGGCAGCACATGCCACCAATTAAGAAATCTTCAAGTCAGAATCTTGATTCCCTTTTTGTTAAACTGCATCTCAATGCATTTCCTAGCAGGTCATTCTTGTTTCTTCACTTAGATGAGAACCCTGCAGTGTCTGTGCTTGGCTGAGACCCTCTGCCCAGCCAGACTGCGTCTTGGCTACCTATCTAAATCTCTCACACTCTCACATATTTTTCTGTCACTCCCTCCCCTGTTGTCTTGGATTTACAAGTGATGTAAGATACAAAAATATTTCCTCTAATTTGTCACAAAATCTCAATACAAATGCAGTAACTAAGAGTAGAAAATGGAGGAAATGTATTAAGTAGACCCTACTGGGAATATTCTTAGGTCAAAAACCTTGGCTACCAATACATATCAAACACGCACATCTTCAAGACTTAAAGACTTCCTCCTCCACAAATATTTTAAGGAATGTAATTTTTCAATCCACTGTCAGAAATGGCTCTCCACTTCTGTTAAACTCCCACCAAAAAAAAAAATCAGCCCTGCAGCAGACATTTGGAATGGAAAAAGTCTCAGCCTAAAGGGTCAAAATTTGGCAAAATTAGAATTACCCCATATGAAAGCTTACTGTGGCCCTAAGGGCAGGTACCAGCTCTTGTTCTAAACAACGGTTAGAACAATGGTACCAATGGTATCAGCTCTTGTTCTAACTAGAGATTTTGCTCTTGTGTTTGAACATATAATTTGGCCAGATACTGCTTTATTCTTTATTCCCCAAAGCCACTTCAGTACTATTATTTGTTCAGAATAGAAACCTTTTAAGTACCTTTCCGCCTAAGTTCTACTGAGCAATTTTCAAGTTTGACAGAGTACTGAAAATACAGCAGGGGAATGAGGACGAGTAAAGAACACTACTCTGAGATGGAATAATCACTAGTCCTAAATTGTAAGCCAGTCATACAAAGTAAGTTGTTTTCTGTAGAACGACTTAATGGATGGCTCCCTCACACATACTGCTACATATTTATTGCTAACTCTCTGCAACTAAGAAATTTCAACTGAGCATGCACAGGACTTTTCAAAAGCATCTTACAATGTTTACAAAATTATTCCATTGTGTATTTCACAGAAAACACAGAACTTGCCAGTTCAGAGAGACAGCCAAAAATATTCCCACTTGTGATGGTTTCCTCTGCTATGTGTCCATCTTTTGTTTGCTCTACTGCTAAATGTTAAGTAAAATGTCATTAACAATGTGGGTCATGGAGGACTCAGACTTCTCACTTTTACTACTGGTAAAAAAACTGCAGAAATAGCTGTTTCATTTTTACTTATTTTTGGTTTCTCATTAACTTAGTCTTTTGTCGGTTCTGAACCGTTTTGTGATCTCATAATCAACCCAATCAGTATGACCTGGTTTGTCTGTACACCTCAGGAACAAATGATATCTCCCTAACAAAGTGGAGCTTTGGTCTCCAGCAAGAGTATACTGCAGTAAGAACCACCTATGGCACTGGAGGATTATTTTTTCTACAATGACCAGCAAAGGTGCCTTAGAAAAAGAGAAAAATACATTCTTGCTGTAAATGTGGCAGAAGCACTTTAACAAAAAAAAAAAAAATTCTGTAGCATGTCTTCTATCCAGATCCAATGTAGTAACAGACTTAACAGGTAAGCTGAAATACTGCTTGCTGACTTGTAAAGCACATTTTTAAGAATATGCAGTATATATAAAATTTAATAATTTGGTCTGTTGTGACTCTAATGCAATATTTTAATTCTGCAATGTCCTTGCACTTCAACAAGGACCACACTGTCAACAGGATATATCATCTGTTTATGCTATGCAAATATCCTAGATACAAAATTAGTTTTGAATTTTACTATATACACAAGGACATCTTCTGAAAACAGCTGGGAGTAGCGGATTTGTTGCTGGAACTGAATTTTATTTCTTTAAGATTAACAGACATTCCACACTAAAACAGCATGCAGCAGAGAATAAAGATTAATTAGGTATAAAATCTGAGGGCTACCTGACTTTAATTTTTCAATTTACCCAAGAGACTGAAGAGTAGAAAAGTATTTCATCAGCTCTAGCAGTAATAACAGAAGTGTAAAGACTCAGAAAGATAAACAGTAGTTTAAACTTATAACTGATGAAGGCGGATCCACTCCCAGATTCTCACAAAATGCCTGAAAACAGTTCAATGTCTGCAAATAAATAAAGTCACTGACACATGGGAGAAAGGAGACAAGTCCTCCAAACATAGGTACAAATGCATTTAGAGAAGAAAATCTAAACAAAAAGACCTTTAAAAGAAGTCTGTAGCTGAGACGTTTCCTTTTTACAGAAGCTAACAAGCACCTCACTTACCTTGGTTTGGTTGCATGTTCATGTTTGGTCTGGGACCATAGTTGCCCATCGGCTGTCCCTGGCTCATAGTCATCTGATTCTGCACTGGCATACTCTGTGAGGATGGCACTGAGTGATTATATCCGCCCATCGACCCATGGCTACTTGAAGGCATGTTCATGGAACTGTTTGTCATATTGAGTTGGTTAGGTCCAGGCCCTTGCATAGGCATATGGTTAGGTCCTTCAGAAAGAAAAACAGGGAAAAGGTTCTGCGTTAACTATCATAAAACAAGCAAATACAGTCATCACAAAACTAAGTCATTAAATACAATTACATTAAACAAAGATAAAAGAGTTTGTTCATGATTTCCTAACTTAAATAAAAAAAAAAAAGTAGTTAACAACAGTCAACGTTCAGCTCTACTGCACAATACATTTTCTTTTGTTGAGCAGCTGAAGCCACTAAAGCAAAGGTGTAAATTATCATGTAGCTCATCTTATATCCGTATCATATGCAAAACTAGTCTTTTTAGTACTTGCACAACACACTGACTTTCAACCTGAATTACACAACATCAGTTTAACAGTCAGCCTGGTAGCTCCATCATAGCTACATATATAATTGCTACAAAAGCTGTAACATTTCTGTTTATTCAAACAAACCATACTAGTCACTTTTCTCAAAGTAACACTTATCCCCCCCCCCCCCCCCCCCCCCCCCCCACCCCCGACTCCCCC
>WHYT01014487.1:101555-147485 GCA_009806455.1 Tetrax tetrax | reverse complement strand
AACATTTGGCCATCTCCAGGTCATAAAAAGCAGTGAAGAAATTCTCTTTATAGTGAAAGATTTTAGTAAAAATTTGATGCAATTACTTAAAACAACTCAGAGCAGACAATAATTCAGACACACAGAAATTAATGACAATTAATTTTTTTTCTGCCATTAAGAATATGAATACAATATTAGCTAATTTTTAAATGGTTCAAGAATAGATGAAGGGAGAGGATATAAAAATCAAAATACACTGCTTCTAATAGGCACAGATAATTTTATCTCAAACTACTTGACGACAGGGTATTGATTACCTCAGCAAGGTTGTACAGATGACAGCAAAAAATGGCACCATTACCTACAATGGGAGAATTTAGCTTCACATTCAGAGTTAGAGCCTAGGTGGGAAGGGATTAATTAGCCATTCTAAGTACTCCTATGAGCATCTTACAGAGGCTTTATCTTGCTAATGCATCCACTTAAAAAAATAGATTCTGATTCCTTAAAAAATATAAAATTTATTACTCTAATTTTATTGGTTTCTTATCTAGCAATAGTCACGTAACCTTTTATAATTTGCCATTTTGCAATACCTTCACAAGTGAAATATAAGCAGTTCCAGGCTGAAAGGATTGTTGCAGCATGAAGATACTGAACATCTCCTATCAGTTAATGTTCAGTACCTGGACTTTTGAAAGCCTAAAGCACTACCTTGGCAATTGTAGGAACGATTGTATTCTGTACAATTTCTACTCATGAAGACTAGAGGTGAAACAGCAGTGTCTTGGCTTTTATTTTAAGATTTGTATCTGTCTGTATTAGATATGTTTTACCTCTAACATGTTGTGTTCAAAAAACACTACTGGAAGAAAATGTAGAGCATCAGAGAGCTTCCTGAATGTAGACTTTCACCCTAAGCTGTGAAACATTTTACATACTGTAAAACTGCTATACATCTTCTAATTCATTCTTCTCCTCACAAAGATCTATGTAATGTCTGAAAAGCCTTTAGATTTAGAAATGCAAAGATTGTTTTGAATTCTTACTAGATCTTTGTAATCATCAGCTTATCACAAGGAAGTCTTCACTTCAAGTGTTCCTAAACTCTATTCTATTTCTTTGTCTCGACAGTTGCAAAACATAAGCTTATTTTTTAATCAGACTTCAAATGCTAGTTGTCTCGAGCCTTTCTTCAGAAAGAAATCTCTTGAAAAGTGATGTAATTCCTAGAAAAGCACAACACACTGATCCAGTCTTGCTACGGGCTTATGGAAAAAAAGGCATTTTTTTTAGGCACTACTTCTAGTTAAAATAAGCAAAACGTAGCTGGTTAAAATAACTAAAAAGTTTCATACTACTACTATAGTACAAATGTATAAATATATATATAAGTCTGTCCTACAACAGAAAACCACCAAAGTTCCTATCAGAGAAATTACAGACTTAATTTCAAAACATTAATCTCTATAAAGCCTTTAAACATTTCAGGACTATAAAGATTTCACTGAGAAAACTAATTAAAACAGCAACTGGACCTTCTGTAAATGTGTAAATTTTTCTCTGTAAACCATGGTAAGTTGGGCAATACATAGGCTGTATCTGCATATGGTCTATAAATTGAAGGAAACAATACTGTGGGAATTAACAACAGGAAAAGATTCCAAACCAATCATTCAATTTCAAATTTTTAACCTCAGTTAACAAAAGAAGATTAAAGATCAAAACCAATACACAAAAAAGCAAGAACAAGTGTAGGAGTCTTTCTGCATAAGCAATATATGACTGAAATACTGCTCACTTTAGTGCACTTTCCAAATTAAATATGAGGTTTTACATTATCAGATGATTTCTATGATGGCATTGTTATCGAATTCCACTCAGCAAGCCTGAACCACTGAAATCCAAATTAAGAAGGGAAAGCTAAATTAAAAAAAAATAGGGCTGTG
Organism: Tetrax tetrax; assembly: GCA_009806455.1. Taxonomy (NCBI): domain Eukaryota; kingdom Metazoa; phylum Chordata; class Aves; order Otidiformes; family Otididae; genus Tetrax; species Tetrax tetrax. Next base: position 145,554 of record WHYT01014487.1, on the reverse strand, counting down.
AGTAGGACATTCCCAAAGCTACCTTTAAGTAGCATTCTCCCAGACAGCACCACACACTTTGCAATGACCTGAACTGCAACTGTTCCGCACCTCTGAATGGAGCGAAAGACTGAAGAGCTTTAGCAATGACCTCACTAAAATAAAGGTTGGCACTGTCCTATCTTACAATCCTAGAATTACACTGTAGTTATTTCATAGTTCCTATTTTTTTAGCACAATTACTTCTTAACTGTGTGCATTAATTAAATAAAAAAATTTAAAGAAACAAGACTTCTTTCTCCCGAAAGAATGACAGAAGACGAATTCTTCATTAGGTAAGAATCACTTCATCTTCTTTGATCACATCAGATGCAAGGCTTTGTAGACACACTGGGAGTTTTGTGAAAAAGAAGAAAAATTTAACATTATAACATCAAAGATATTCTTTTCTCACTAGTTTTAAAGGTAGCTGCCTTAATGTCTTTAATCATTAGTCATATAAGTAGACTGAAAGGTCAACATCAAGATCATAAGCTGGTTTGTGAACTGTAACACAGCAAGTTCTTCTGAGCAAGTACCAAGGAATAAAGAAAGTTGTCTTAAATAATAACTTTACATATATTTTCCACATTATTTTTTTATCCAGTAAAGTTTTCTATTGTGACTATCTTACTGTTGATCTTTCCCTTGAAGCAGGAAGCACAGGAACATTGTCTTTGCCAGTTTGCATTCAGTAGGGGCCAACCTCCAAAAGCACACTGCACTCACACCCTCCTGTTGGCTTGAGGTAGCACTGGAAATTCTCCATCTCTCCGAAAAACCTGGCACTGGCAATCCAGAAAAGCCATCTTAGGGAAAGGATCTTCCTCAGTGTGAGAATGAAAACAAACCCTGAATGATTGAACTACTGGTAACAGTACTTGGAGTCTTCCAGGTTCTTTATCCTGTGCTGGCAGTACTACAGTCTGTGTCCCAGCATCAACATGCCTCTTGATTTGCAGTTCACTTTACAGAATAGGCCTAGAAGATGCCATCAGTGAAATATGCTCACTGCTGCAAAATAAAGCTAAAATACTACATATATAACATTTTTATTTTAATATATTAAATTCCTCCATAGCACTAAAGTAAGTAATGATGAATTCACTATCTAATTGAAATCATATGCTGTAATGTTATTATCGTCACAGTAATAGTATTGTCTTCCACAGCTCTGCGTCTATGAATGACAATATTGCTATAAAGGCACTATTTTCTTATAGAACTTAAGTCCCCGAAATTTTTCTCTGCTGTGAGTACGAAATGGTCCCTTTCCTGTAAACAATATCATAGAGCAGAAAAATAGAAAAAAAAATATAGAGAGAATGATGGCATAAACATCAGAGAAAATAATATATTAAACACATACTCGTAGAAAGATTATACCAAAATGAACTCTGCCTTTTCTGCACAACATTAAACCTAATTTCAAACAATATTCGTGAATTTTTGAACTAAGGAGTTTTCAGTTCCTTGAGAATAGAATATTTTGGGATTTTGTAGAAGCTTTCTTGCATGTCAACAGAAAAATTAAACCCATAAAATGGATAACTTAACCTTGTATTTTTTTTACTACTTACTCCTGAGGATAATTTTTAAACATTAAAAGTAAAGCTGATCTTCAAGTTGTAAATGGTATTTTCGGTTATTTATGTCAGATTGGAGCAGACAAGATTTACTCTAGTGTGTTCTTGTGACTATTATTTTAAGATTTTATATGTTTAATATTTAAATATTTTAAGAAGTAATCCTTTGCACGTGTCATATTCCTTCTGATACTCAGAAAATATTTAGTTTTATATATAAGATTAAATGCTAATAACCAGCAATTTTTCAAAGCTTCAATCCATCTCATGCCCTAGATTCACCTCTCAAAATTCAGTCCCTCTGATAAATATCACTGTCTAGGAACACTACACTGAATCCTCAGGTTGCACAGGAGAAAACAGCGTTTAACTGGTTAGATACACAAAAGTCACAGTGAACAAAGGAATTGGGAGCAGAGACTGGAAGACACTGGCGTTATCGCAAAACTCTCTTCTGTCGTGCAGGAAACCTCAACCACACCGCGCAGCAGGGCATGTCAGGATGGGTAACCAGCAGCAGCCCCAAGGTCCTGCCCGCATGGCAGAGCTTCTCCGTGGGCTCTGATGCAGGTGCAAACCCTGCTGCACCTGGAGACTATGCAAGCGCCGTAAGAACTTTCAAAAAGGCTCAAAATCCCATCTCCATTTTAGAGGTAGACATAAAGGAGGTAGAAGGTACTCAAAACTAATCTAACCATCCTGATTAATCGTGATAAAACTGATGGAACCAACTGACGCAATATAGCAGAGTGCTTCAAAAGAAAAATAGTTACATAAATAAGAGGCAAAAGATTGGAGAAGAAAGAGAGATGAAATGACTTCACCAAAGCCTTACACCAGAAAAAAAATTAAATCAAGCTCGAATCTAGGGTTTTTTGATCTCCAAATACAAGACTGATAACTAAATTCTATCTCTTGCTGAGTAAGTGTTGTAAAATTAGATTTACAAAGGTTATTAAGCTACCAACATGCACACGGTGTGATTTTTCAAAGTGTCTTACAAAGCTGGGTAATATATCCTATTAAAATCAAAACACCTTTGAAAAAGCTTTGAAAACCCGATTGTCCTCTCAGTATCTCATTTATCCCCCCATTAAACACTATTCTACAGCTGTATAGACACAAAACCACAACTGAAAATAATTTTCTGCATTCTCACAACAGAAAGCTGCATATTTCTAAGGATCTCTCATATAGCTACAAAAATAGAATTAAAATTACTTCTGAAGCATACTTCCTCTTAAATATTATGTACGAGTTTTGAAATTAGAATGCCCACTCCAAAAATAACCTCAGTGAACAAATGAGAAGTAAAGGACGTCCCTCAAATCTGTGGAGCAATACAGCTCTTCAAATGAAGCTATGTGTACTTCACATAGACCAAAAGTGTTATGGATGATCATATAAATACTAATTAAATCTTCCCATATCACAAGAGAACACATGTTGAGACCCTCAAAAAGAGACGGGGGTGGGGGAGAGAGAGAAGATATCAGGACTCACCAAAGCAATCAAGTCTAATCACCACAAAAATATTAAATTAAAGAAAATCAAAAAGAAAGGAAGTAGGACTGAATTAAAGGATTAAGACATAAGCTATGCCAGAATTTTTAGGCTCTATGCCGCACCACAAAAACAACAAAGACACTTACATAAGAAAAAAAAAATGAAAAATGGCTTTGCACTTTTAAATAGCTCCTAGCACTATTCAAGCACTGCTCACTGTTCTTACTGCTTGAAAATAACTCCAAACAGCATGTAGGATGTGGAAAGAGTTTAACAAATTTAATCTCACTGAAGGATTCAAGAAGCAACAGGGTCAGAGAAAGCCCATAACTAATCAGATCAACAACAAAATTCCAAGATCTAAAACACATCAGTGACGAGAAAACTGACTTATTTAGGCATAACAAATAAAGGTCAGTGTAAATGTCAGGTATATATCACACACACATACATTTTTCTTTGCTATTATTGCTCAACATATCTGTTCCTACAAGTGAGTAGGAAAAGGTCTTAGAAGTCCAGGATCACTCAAGCTCATACCAGTCCAGTACAGATGTAAGCAACAAGGTTTCTCTATTTTAAAGCAACAAACCAAGGAATTGCAAGAACACTTGTATAGAGGACGTTACAAGCTGGTCTGGAGGGCACGCAGCATACTGCTGCCTTGCTGCCCGAGTTTCCGGCTCTGTCAGCATTCCTGGGATCACATCTCATCCCCTTTACACTGGCAGTTTTCGAGTGATGAGCTGCAGCCAGGAGTCCTTCAAAGCTCCATCCAAGAAGGGAGTAAGAGTGTCTGGGATCTAATTGTCAATGAAGAGAAAAATTCTATAATCTGGAAGCAAGGTTTTCCTAGTGGACTTCATATTTCTGAGAAATTTGCTTATTCTCTAAACAAATTGCTGTGCTTTTCAAAATTCAAAACAATATCAGTATATTTTATATACTGTATTTGTCACACTCTCAGAAGATGCAATTTTATAATCTTTTTAAATTTCAGCTTTGTAAAGGTTAATCTGGAGAAATCAGATAAAGAACACTAGATGACATTTATTTGTATCTACTTTATAGGATTTAGATGATTGTACTGCAAATCATAAGGGCCAAGTGTTCCGAAACCCACTCAAATTACAGAGCTCCAAAACCTCTATGGTGGAGACTCTTTGCTGTGAAGTGTTGAGTTATGGTACAAAACATCTGTCATTCCCTTTGTCCAGCACATAGTACACCATCATAAACTTAAGCGTCCTGTTTCCATACCTATACAGTCATTTTCAGGTTGATTCACTTATTCTTATTCTGCTCAATGCACCTGCACTACCAAGTGGAACCCACCTGTCTGCCCACAGAGGTGAACTGCCTTCCACCGAGCACACCTCTCCTCCCTCAACATATTCTTCGCTAGCAAACATTTTACACTTCATTGACCCTGTTTGCTAAGCCAAAGATAACATGTTTCAATGCTGATGATAAAAGGCTTGGGTGCCGGAAATGCCATCCACACGATTCGCTGCCTACTGCATGTTTGGTTATATATGGCAGTAAAAGTGAGTTTGTCCATCTTCCTCAAAATCATCACAAGAGGTTGTAAACTCTCCTGGATTATGAAGGTTGAATTTTGACATCTGATTGGCTGAATACATCACAGAAGTGTTCACAGTTAGCGCTTTGCTTTCATTTCCCTCCTTATTACTTGCCCGGCCTTAGCAGTTACAATGATGGATGAGCGCTGAAGGTAACAAAGTACTGTTTATTTTTCCCTGTTATTCCAAACTAAACGAGTTTTTGCTGATTTTGTCTACAGTCAGCTTTATTGAATTGCACATTATGACCAGTTGTTTATTCCAAGAGGATGTCTATAGCAGATACCTTTATAATTCAGACAGCTGATCTTCCTGGTAAGAACATCTAAATGGATCAGCACATCCCAGATCACAAACATTAGGCACCTTCTCCATTTCAAAGTAATCATGTACGTTTTTTTCTACTTTGCCAATAACGGCAAGGTATATATTTCATATATAGAAAAAAAGGAAATATCTGGATGGTTTCCACACATTACTTTAGTAGAAAAATACTTTGCAGACACATATATAACGGAAAGACACACCAAATGCAGTCTTCACTCTTGAAAACTAATCTTTGTAACTCTTAAGATGTTGAACCATGTCTCTACATTAATTGTCAATATAGAAACATTTAGTCAATGAGCCTCAAATTAGCTAAATTAACACAGTAATAGTCTCTTCTGAGTAGTCAGTTCCAATGAAGCTCCCAAAGGATCAACAAGGGTCGGCTCCACAGTGACACATCAAAAGAGAGAATTTATTTAATGTTCTTCTATTTTTATTGTTTACATTTAGCCCAGGAACTTTCTGAAATGCTTTACTGGTGCTCAGCTCTGAGAACAACATTACATGTTCAAACTATTAAGGTATAATTAGCAGTTTTAGTGTGTCTCACTGCACTTTTTTTTTTTTTTAATTTTGAGATCTCAGTCAACTACATTACTGCACTAGGCATGTTAGTAAAGGTATCTCCCTCAGTAAATTACAGTAAATCATCACTTTCCCTTAATTCTGAACTCTCACTCAGCAAGTGAGAGTTCCTGTGCTGCATTTTCATAAAGTTAGATCTCAAACCAAATCTACAGACTTCTGACTTACTGATTTTTCACTATCCTTCAGGACTACAATTCTACACTTATTTTGCTTTTGGAGAGAAAGTATATCTCTCTCTGTCATACTTCTCTTAAACTGCAAATTATGACAAGCTCATGTGAGCAATTTTCTGAATTCCAAGACATTTTCAAGACTCACAATGTAACTGTCATCTTTTTTTGTCTTTTTTTTTTTAATCCCTTAAAAACCCTTTGATAACTTACAAATCTTAATAGAGATTATTTTGAGTACAAAAATACAACTAAAATTTTTTTGCAAGGAAAATTAATATGTTGCAGATCTCTCATTTTTCATTACTTGACACAACTGTAAAAAACGCATTAAAAAAAAATCTACATACAACAAGATTGTTCTTCATGTACCTGCAAAATAAACAACCTTAAAAGAAATAAACTTCCAGAACTCATCACAGCAAGCCATTGCAGTAAAATTTGCTCCTCCTATTGCAAAGTTGTAACTGAAACATCAGGAAAAGTATCTTTGCAACCACAGAGATGAGCACTAAAAGAACACCAGGAGGAAATTAAAGTCATAATAGAAATAAAAGTATGCCCTATTACAAACTAATAGCAACTAAATAAAGGCAACTGTGATTTCAAACAAACAAGTTTACCATGACAAGACTGGAAAACTAAATATACAGTAGAAACAAATACATAAAGCAGAAGAAGTTTTGCATCATTTTGACCAGTTAAAATCTACAGAGGCATAGCACTTTTTTTATTTTTTTCCAAACCTTAAATGACCTAGAACAGGAGGTTCTCGAGCAGACCCTCTGAAGTTTTTGTGCCAAAGCATCAGAATGACTTCTTGCACAGACTAGACTATTCACTCATGTATTTAGTCCTGAAGTGGCATTGCACTCACAAAGCAACAGAAATTCATCCTGTGGTATTTCACTGCATTACACTCCCCTTGAGGCTCGCTATGTCAATTAAGGGACTTAACATCACAGTACAGATATTTTCTAAAAATAACAGGTCTGTTTATATTAAAATCTGTTTCTTGTTTTATTTGTTTTCTTTTAAAATAGAGCAATATTTTAACAATACAGTAGGATTTTCATTAAATGTATTTAATTACAGCATCAAGTGTCAAAATCATTACCAACATAATTGCTAGTAGCCCCAGTGAGTGGAAATAGTAGCTTATTGCACAAGTTCCGTTCTAAAAAGAAAAACACGATTGCACCTAGGATTTTTTCTTCACCAATTTCTAGTGTCATCTGTGACTAAGTCTAGTCCTGTCTCCATTCCATTGTTCCTGTATCCTCCCGGTTTTTAAGTTGATACACACACCACACATAATGATCCGATTCTGCTGTTCAATAAAATAACAATTATTTGCAAATTGCATAGAAGTTCGTCTTAACTCAGTTCTGCTACATCACCAAAAAGCATTGGTCAACTTAGCAAGGTCACTTTTCATCAATATAATGCTGGATGAAATATAAGAAAACTTCTTTTATTTGGAGTCTCCTATTTATAAATCCATCACTATTAAGTAACTTGATAGCTCAATGCAAAACACATACAGAAACTCAGCCCAATCAATATCAAGAGTTTGATTTCTGAGCTCAAATCAGCAGCAATCCATCAACCATACAGAGCCTATCAAAGAGAGCAAAACTATTCTGTTTGTAATTGAGGTGTCTTGTAGAACTAAAGGTTCGTTACTATGACACCAAGTAAATTCTATGGCATCTGAACAACAAAAAGCACCTGAAACTGTATAGCAACCATATTTATAAGTAGTTGGAAGTAACAAACAATAGATCACTGTAATATGATCACTTGACATAGAAAAATTGTTCAGGGAACACAGATACTGAAGACAGAATTGGAAAAAAAAAAAGTTGCATGAATTGATATTGTAGAGCTAAATTTATCATTTGGGAGAAATCCCTTCATAAAGAATGCAGAATCACCTGAATAAAAACAACTTAAAATTATCAGGCCTATATATGAAAGATCTCCAAATATTTTTGCTGATGTAAAGTAGGCCAAGAATAATTATTTTAGAGGTTTTATGTTTGTTTCACTTTATGTCAAAGAAGGAAATTAATATGAAAGGACGCATACTAAAATCTCTAGCAGGCTATTAATTTTTCTGTATGTTAAATGTTGTACAAGTTTGGTTGTGTTTCACCTTCTTTCAAAACCAGGGCTGTAGGGTCACATAACTGTTCAACAGATGGCACTCTATGTTCTTCTACCAATAGCTTATACACAACATCAACAGAGACAGCCGAGGCGGAGAAACGAGTGGGCTGAGTTTAGTCATCCACCCTACCCTACTGCAGACACCGCTTACAAGAATTACTCTTTATCAGAACATAAATGAGCTTCACACCAAGCAATTCAAAGAAAGTAGAAGTTTTAACCAGAGGAAAGATACCTGATAGAAATATATTTTAAGTAATCAGACCTTCATCTTTCTCACTAAAAGGTTAAAGAAATATGCATGTCTGTGGATTGTCTCTTCAGCAAGGAACAAAAATTGTACAACAGCAACATTTTCCTGCAGAAAAAAAAAGGGACATTCAGAGAAGAATGCACTGTCTGTTTAGTAGAATGCTTGGAAAAAAATCTTATAAAAATGCATACTGCTAAACACAATATTCATAGCTCATCAAATCCTAACATGTTCTGGAATATGCTAGCACCAAACTATGTCACTTCAACCGGGTTTGACAGCAGGTAAATTATATCGTGTAAGAGTTTAACTAAAATGAAGTTGCTCGCCAAAAATATCTTTATCTAGACAGGATTTTTCAATGTTAGAAAAGTGGCGTATTACTAATGAAACAGCAGACAAGAAAAGTTACACTGTTTTTTTTCTGCTTTACATAGCAGATCATAGAGAGTAGAATTGAATAATTGTGCGCAAATTTTTTTAACCTTTTTGCATTTCCTCTGAACAGGTTCATTTTCAGAACCACATTTATAACTTAAAATTATTAATCAAACACTGTAACTGAACACATTTCAGCCTTTAGATTTTGAATACAGTGTTGAATAGCCGTGCTGACTGATCACTTCAGTCACGTGGCATGGCTGCTGCCCTCTGACTCAATCTCCCTTATAAACCTTGGTAGGGCTGGAGTAAGTAATTTCTAGCTCAAAGCTTCATGGAAGCATACGGTAGTATGATTATCCTACCCAACAGCATGACTACTATTTTAATCTATAAGTATTCATATCAATACTAAATTTCTTAAACTCATGATATTAGAAACCAGATGCATGACACTATAACCACCACAGCAAACTTGGTGTTTGCCGTACAAATGAGTGCTTGACTTGCTATTTTTCAAGATTCACATTATACAGGTAGTTTAGGCTTTTAAATAATATTTAATATTTGTATAATAATATTCAGTAAGTAATAGATGTAGTTAGATACTTTAACAGACAAAATCTAGTAACCTAGAAATGGGCTCACATTAAAACCTATAGTGCAAAAACCTATTTGCAGCAGTTGCCAACAGCTGTGAAGGCCCAGTTTTTACCCAAAAAAATGATTTTATTCATGATTTCATTGCTGGAAGTGTCTTAAACCTTCAGTGTTTTCTGAAAGAACTATTTTTCTGTGATTTTGCTTTTATTTGTCCTGTAGTTTTGTAACCTGATCACAAGAAATAAGATTAGTGAACAATATGACACTTGATCAGCCAGCAAGTATGGAGCTAAATATTTTTAAAGTCCCTTTTACAAAGAGAAATCCAGTATTGGTGTTTGGTTTTGCCAATTCAGACAGCTTATATGGCTGTTTTCTTTCTTGTCATAACAAAACATTTATTTGGATAAGTCAGTCAACATCTAAAGATGAAGAGGTCAACTAAAAAGTGTATCACATTCAAAGAATGAAAAAATAGGGGAATTCTCCATTTACCAAGGTGATAATCAATATTAAGAAATATTTTTCTAATTGTCATTAAACCTTTACATTACCTATTCTATGACTTCCAACAAATTTCGCTTTTTTCTTACCAAGTTTCTGCACGTACATGTTCCCTCAAGTAAATTTTACTCCAAATCTGTGTATAATTATCAGTGACATTTCTTAGACCTATTTCTTGTTCCTTCTACCAACAACCACAAAAGCTCATTTACCTTATGCAGAATGTAATTAGTAGGTATCGTATTTATTTGACAGCTTTCTCATTTTCTCAATTCTACGTAATTTGACAGGGGCCATTACAGATCCGTAACTAGTTTTTCAGAATGACTTTCACAAGGTTAGTTCACTTATTAATTGACCCTTGGTAATGGTAATTTAAGAAGCATATTAATCTCATCTGTCAGTTCTAACACATACTAGATGTATAAAATAATTTGTCTTTTGCAAGGAGCCTTGCAACAGAAATGAAGTGTCTAAATTTTTAATTAATATGCATTTTCTTTCAACAAATGAGATTGGAGTCGAAGGAGACCTCTTTTCAGTGGTTTTCTTTATTCTGCTTTAAAGCTCCAGCATTTTCTTATTACAAAGATAAACATGACTTTACCAGTCAATAAAGCCTATGATCTAAATAATCTTCTAAAAAGGACATTCTAGTTTTCTCAGTACAGATCCCTGAAACTTAAAAACGTGTGAACAAAGCATTCAGCATTTCGACAGCACTGTTTCTCCACTATTACATCTACAGATTAAAGGTTTCTGGAATTCAAGGAGATTTAATTCACTAGGAATATTAAACAAAAGATTACTATTCAGAAATTGAAATACTTCAACCAGTATCAGATGCTTGAAGTCATAGTCTTTTTAAATCTGGTTTGCTAACGCATCAAAGGTTGAGCAGAGCCTGCAGTTTACACCTAAGGAAGAGGTATATAAAATTCTTAATCCAAAGTAGTTGTAAGGGCCATGTGTAAATTTTCCTCCTTTACTCTATTTATTCATTAAATAAAAAACAGGACCGGTTATCAGCAAGGGGAAGAGAGAGAAACACTGTGAAGAACCAGATGTGCCTTTCGCGTGTAATCATCTGCACTTGGTACCACACGGGTGAAACACCGCTCCCTGCATAAACACCCCGAGGGGCGTCAGCGTTCCCTGATCAATGGGCACAGCTCTCATTAAGGTCAGCACAGGTTTGAGGTGAAACGGCCAGAAATCTTATGGTCTGTACTTAAAAGCAGAAAAGTCAAGAAAGTACAAGGTAAAAGCTGAGGTCCTCCTTCACCCCACTTCTACTTTTCCCTTTGTGTCCAAAGAATGAAGAGACCTTCTGAAAGGTAACTTTACAAAGAGCAGACCTTTATGCTGTAAGCCCAGGGAGCTTATACTAAAAAAGCAGGTCAGGCAAACATTTGTGCATTAGCCTACAACCTCTTACAGACTCAGCTATGTTTTACTTCATGCTGGCAGCAGACTTCCACTGTTAACACACAGCTGCAATAAAAAAATCCTCCCAGCTCTACAGGGTATAAAGCTCTTCCTAGCATCAGAGGTCTTACTACGCAGACACCTTGCAAAATGAACCATGCAGAACAGGTTGCTGTACAATGATTGCAATCAGTGGGTCCACAACACCCTCCCAGAGGGCCTTCAGGAAAAAGGAAAGTCTGGAGACTGCTGAGGGTGGGTAACTGCGTTCAGCCCTCTGGATGGAAGTGGGAGACCAAATGCTATAGGGATCCATCTCTCAGCGCTCACATTTTCTACTATGGAAAGGCACTGTGGATTAGGAACGTGAAGCAGCTGTAGAGGACACTATAGTAATTCTTCATATCCCTTCACATGTGACATTCCCCACTAACGATGACTACCTGTTACTTAGATTAATCCAGCTCTGAACTGGAATAACAGATATAAAACCAAACTCTAACCAACCATAATGACAGCAGCAAAGACCAGAGGTGACCTGGACTCTGTACTACACTTTGCCACCGTTATTACAAGATTGGCTAACTACACTCTCATCAGCAACACTTCTGTTGCTGAAAGAATTATTGAAAGCTGGAGAATCCTGACTGTTATTCACTGTTTTCAATAGCAAATGGAGAAACTAACCAAGCTGTCAAACCAAATGCATTCTTAAAGCTTTACTTTATAACTTCTCAGTCCCTAACTTTAACTTCTCAGTCCCTAACTTTCATCCCATAAGTTACTCTAGATCAAAGTCTGTAACAAAGAAATGAAAAATTGACCAGTGGAAGGGCTCTTGGACTTCCAGTGAAATCACTTTCATACATTGGAAGGTTTTGATGAGTAACAAAAAAAAGATTTTGCTGTTTGTTCATTTCTGTACTCTGTTGTGGCCTATTTTCTGATCATCACTTGCCTTGTATATTGGACAGGTAATATTGGACAGTTTTGGATGATGCTTATTGCTGACCTTGCTTACTCATATTAAAAGACAAGCTTGTGGTATGAAATGTTTGCATCCTCTCTGAACAGCGAGTATGCAGGAAACCTCATACATAAAGTTATTTGTCATTCACGGAGATGAACAGGACATTATGTAGAGAGGGCTTAATTTATGCCATCCTATACGAATTGGAATGAAAGCAGCCCACAGAAGAATTTGAATATTGAGTTTTATATATGTGCAAGTCAGAATTCAAGCTTTTAATGTTCATTTTGCTTTCCTGTTTTTCAAATTGTCCAGGAAAAAAAAAAAAAAAAAAAGAATATTTTTTTCATACAAATTGTGCATTGTGAATAGCAATTAGCTGGGGGAAAAAAAAAAAAAGCAGGTAACACAACCATGTAAATCTTTGATGAGAATGGAAGCTTCAGGAAGATGTAAAAGTCAGCATGGAATATGCCTAGATTAAATGGAATTCTCAATTATTCTCTTTGGAAATGAACTAGGTGTAAATTTGACATGCCTGCAGTTGCAATCCAGTAGGTTGCTTGGTAATGGACATTGACAAATAAGTCTAAAAATCAGTGAAATCTCTTCCACAGGTTGCAGGATAAGGCTGGTTCAAGATAGCTATGCAATAAAGAGTTTAAGAGCAGTTTTCTCTTTTATTGGAAGATGGGAATGCTATGCATATATGCAGCGATTAAACATGAATAGGGCAAGGGATGGGATAAGCAGGGAGACGGGATAGATTTGTAAAACCCAACCATGACTTGCTAACGAGCCAAGCCAATTTTGTAAACTAAGCTTTAAAATGTAAATTGCCCTCATTCCTTCAGGAAATTGTCTGCACAGAATTTAAATATGTGAAGGACAACATTTCAAAAGACTGCAGACTAAAATCTATGCTCTCTATTTTCACATTATTTCACCTTATTGCTGCTTATTATTTGTATTATGGTAATAGTGGGAATAAATCAGGATCCTCAGTGGGATGAGCAGCCTATGAACTAAACTACATGGTTAAAGACTGCTCCAAGAAGCTCAAAAACTAAATATAAAGATACCTTGTGACTGCAAGAAAGACAACACAGTGCTATTATTCCAAATTAAAATACAAGCGCTGTGCCTAATTTTGGAGCAGTCTTTCAAAAACAACCTATGCTGTACTGCCTGGACACTGTGCCATAATCTAAGCTGGGAAGAATGAAAGTTGAAGTCTTAATATTATCGTATAAGTTCTTTGTAAAAAATCATGGGTAGGTTTTCCTAGATCTCAATAGATGCTTACTTAGGTATTTAATAGTTCACTCAGAAAGCACTAAAGGCAAGTTAGCCAAAAGTGAACCATCCACTTAACGAGAGAGACTGTCTTATATGTAACCAGTTATTGAAAAAGATGAAGTGAACTTGAAAGTAGCATCATTCTGTCATTGCTTCAGAAAGTCAAAGCTAGCACAAAGCTCAAAATCTAATGATTGCTTCACCTAGAAAAATTTCAGTGACATTAGCTGTAAATCTACCAATGCCCAGACATCAGGAAAACAAAACAATCGTTAATGGCATAGGACAATAGCAGCAGAAAAACAAATAACTAAGTACAAGTATGTTTAGGACAGATATACAGGGAAATTTCCAATCAGGGCAATGAGAGTCTGGATGTTTTTCAACAGGAATTTGAGTATAGAAAAATCAGACTAAAGACAGAGCTGGATCAGCTTATGCAATGAGTTGTAACGACATAGATCATAATGTACGAGAACCCTTTCAGTTGCTTTTCTAAGACTTGTGATCATTATGGAACTCTGGCCACTGTGGCCAATGATTTTGACTCTTTCTGCACTCTGCTCTAGACACCTCTGCTCTTTCCACCCTTCCCCGTCAATCTTTGCGAATTTCTGCTCTATTGCTGACAACGACTGGATTTTGCAATTGCAGACAACTTGTTAAAAGTGATAATGGTAGCTAAAATACACATACAAGTCTTTTCAAAAGTAATCGAAGACAACGAAGTGACGATTATACTCACTGAAAGCAGTAACGAATGTGGCTCCAACTGCAGTAAAGCCAGGACTTCACCTTGGATATGCAATCTGAAAATACTCAGTTTGCCATATTTTGCTTGTACCATATGGAACACAAATATAAAAACTTCACTCCCACTCCAGAGCAATCAGCCTTGACGACAGCCACACCTAATACTTTGCACAAACAGATGGCAAGTCTCTTAATATTTCATGGCACTGTCCCTCATAATTACAGGTTTTGCACAAATAAACAAAACAAGCGTTACACATCTAGCAATAAAGCGTTACGCATCTAGCAACAAAATAAGTCAGTGGTAACATTCAATACAACTTCAATACGCGGAAGAGTAGAAAATAAGTATTTAAAAAAAAAAATGCAAGACATTTACTGCCTGCATAAATTCTGTGACTTTTCAATAACGAATGCCTTTGGAGAATATGCTTTTAACATTATAAATGTATCACTGAATGGTAATTACTACTGTAATAGCAATAATGTCTAACACACTACTTGTTAACGGCTTTGTAGCTGACCCCTTTGATTGTTTAGCACTCTCACTTCACTAGGGTGATTTCATTACAAACAGATTCTGTTATCTAGTATTCACCACCACATCAAGCATTATTATCCAATTAGTGAAGAGCGATTATTTACAGAAAATTATTAGATAGTATTTACAATGAACAAGATAATATTTAAGGCATATACGCATGTTCAGCAAACTAAGTTTAAGCAAAGCTAAAGGTCTATCCAAATAGTCACAAGTAATTAGTCTATAAAATAATAAATCACTTAATTCTGATAAATTCTCCCTTTCAGCTGACTTGAAAGAAATTAAACAATTTTCCAGTCAAAAGCTGTTTTCCTGTATTTCTAAGTATTTGACATGAATTGAGGAAATTAAACTCAAAATGAAGAATCACATTCATGTCTCTTAACATTAATTATCTATGGCTTCATGTCTCTCAGTTATGAATTACACGTTCAGAATATAATCCAAAGACCATATAAGCCAAGGGAAGACTCCCTTATTCCTTTTGTATTATTTTGCTACACTATTTGCAATTCAAATTCCATTGAAAACATAGGAATATGCTTAGTAATATACTGAATTTGTTTTACAGCCTTGCTATAGGAACAAGTAGTCACAGGAACCAGACAGGGTTCTTGAGGTAAGAATTTGGGATTTTTATCATCTCTGCCATTGCCATTTGGACCTGCAAAAGTCAATTAACCTAAACAGCCACTTCACATCATTTCATACAGCCTCCTGTTCTATAGAGAATCCATATAGAAGCAGAGTTTATATCACTTATGTTTAATTTCCTAAAGCTCTTCACATAGTCTTGGCGTATTCTGATTTGTCATGACTGCCTCTGATTTCCAAAGCATCTATTCAAGCAATAAGGAACACCTCAAAAAGAGCAAAAGTAGTAAAATCTGGATCCAGGATGGAAACTTCTACACGGGGAGAGCTGCAAGACTGGGCTAATACATCTTTTTGGTTTTTTTTTTTTTCTTTTTTTTTCCCTACACTATCTTTCCTTTACTAGCCATAGAGTAAAAATAGGAGTCCCTGAAAATGCCACTTGTCAGAGCACGTTCAACTGCCTTTGAAGTTCTTCAGCATCGGTAGCACTCAAAACTATTGTTACAGTATGACACATGCACGCATTTTCCTTTCAGAGTGAAAGAAAGTAGGTCTCTCTAAAACAAGCTGTGAGTAATTACTTCTTGAGGTTCTATTCATAAAAAACATCTGTTTTATAGTCAGGTCACATTTATTCCACATATGTTTTTGTGCGCAATTCAAGTTGATTTATTCTATTCACTAAGAGGGAAAAGAGTATTTTTTTCCTAGTGAAGACCAGTATTTTCCTGCGGTCAGATGAGTGCTCCTTTGCTTTTCTAGTAAAAGTAACAAAAATTACTGAGATAAATTTGGTATCAGAATACCTTTGTTTCCTCTGGGAGCGACCTGCTAATTGAAGCAGTGTGGTTCACAAGCACAAGCCCATGTTTCACCCCTACTCAATGGCTCGTCTCAGGATCACCAGCTCCTGAGCTCTTGTTGCTAAGAAACAGTACTCAGTTATATTTGAAATATATATTATGAAAAGGTGCTGCTTTTCTTTGTGAAATGAATATGTTGCCAGATTGACAGCCATGGAAAAAGGCTGAGTGGTGTATATTGTTTCTTTCCGTGTTCCACAGTATAGCCAACCGTACCACCTGATTAATGCATTTAAAAATGTAAAATGCCTGTTTAGCTGCTGTCAGTACGCTAAGACAGCTAAAAGGTGTATTGTGCTAGTTAGAGTCAGCCTTCATTATAAAAGATATTTATTCACATTAAGCTAGAAACTGAAACTCAGAATCCTCATTATGTGAGAAAATATAGAATTGATACATGCCTATGATAAACACATGTATGTACTTCTCACCTCTGTGTCTATACGCATGGGTAGACACAAATACGTATATGTGATAGCAATAAGATGCGCTATTGCTGTTCTGGAGCAGACTTGTACCCATGATGCTGTCCTCACTGACGAAAATTATTTCAACAGGACTATGCTGTTGCTCCAAAGATGAAGAATTTAAATGCTGTGTTCACACCTTCCCCTCCACTCAAGCAGACCCCTATAACCTTTATCAGTAAATAAAGTACACAGGAGTCCAGACGACTATTAGAGAAAAAGTAAAAGCATGATTTGTTGAAAGACATTATTTTCTGCTAGGTATAAATAATCAAATAAATGAATACATAAATACATCATATCTTAAAGTGCTTTTCTTGACCCTAAGATTTCAAGACTGTTTTGCATTTCCTGCTTTAATAAGACTACTTTTGGCCAGCAGATTAATAGTAGTCATAAAACACACACATTACGAAGCGCTAATTTATCTTGAAAAGACGTATAAGATGAATCTCTTTTTAACAATGTATTAAATTACCACTCATTGAAATAGTGTTGAAAAATAAGGCTACCGCCTTTTCAGTTCCATTGAATCCCTCTAAATGTTTTGGGTTTTTTTTTGCAAGAGTGCTCATCTTTTAGATTATCAAATGTCTTGTCCCTTAGTTATAAGAAAAAGTAGGATGTCAACAGTCATAATTTACCATATTGTGGTTGCTCCTAAGGTATTAGCATTTATAAGAAGTCTTTTCCAATGGGAAGTTATTCAGCATGTTACCTCTTTAATTACTGCTGCATTGCCACCCTCATGAACTAGTGATGACTTTTTTAATTCAGAAGATACGGTAATTGCAAGATCCTATTACACACAACATACCGAATTCAATTTTCAGTTCATAGGAAGGCTGCTTCATATTATACAGCAAGAGCGCAATAAGGTCTGTTAAAGAGTTGTATATATTTAGTTGTTTAAATCATAAACATTCATTGGCACTGTGTAACATAACATCTTGTATGATCCTCTTCAAATAATGAGAGTTTGAACAAATTAATGTTCTGAAGAGCAATAATGGTAGCAGAAAATTGAGTTAGGATTTGCTGATGTATGCAAATTTTAACAGAAATAAATAATTTTTCAATTGATGCAAAGCCATTCTAACTTCCTTACCCTTTTCTCATGGAACTCTGGTTCTGATTCTTTGTTGGATCACTGACCCTTTGGAGCACTTTTACAATGTGAAATAAGATATGAAATAGAAGTGGCCACGAAAATAATTTAGACTTAAGTTGTGAGTAGTTAACATTCCCCTGTCACATGAAGTAGTTTTGTTTTAAGTTATGGTGTATATCCAATTTGTTGCTGATATGGTACAAAGCCACAAAAAAAAAAAAGTATTCTGTAAATCCTTATTTAACAAAAATCCAACATAATTCCATTCTAAAATACGTATGTGTTCATACAAATATATATGTTTGTATATTTCATGTTTCATTAAATTTATTGAAAAGGGATGAAAAGTTTTAATAAATAAAGTGAAACGGTCTTAAATGGTGCCATATGATTTTTTTAATTAGATAGGACAGATCACAAAGTTGAAATTTCATCAACCTTTAGGTATATTAGAATTAAGGTTGTAGTTCACATCATTGCTTACTCCAAGACGCACACTGGGGGCTTGATTCTCCCTTTCAATGGCAAAGCCTCTGATTTTAACCGAACAGGTGCAAACCTCAAGGAAAACAACCTGGCCCTTAGCAGTGGCCATGTAATGGGAAGGATTTTAAGCAGGGCATGAATATAGAGAAAAGCATGATACCAAATCTATCCCATGGCCTTCCCTAAAGTAGTCCGGACATGACGACTTAAGGGATTAAAGAAAAAAAAAAAAGTAAGGAAATACATAGTACTTCTTGGGACAATTTTGCATTTAACAGGGATCATTCTGTTCCTCATATTTTTTATGACTCTGCTCTCCATCTACCTATCTATGTGCTTTTTAACACCACTGGAATTGACTTCCTGCAGTGCTAACAGCTCTTTCAAACTGTTCTGCCCTCAAGATCATTCCCAATATAGAGGCACAATATTAGAGGAAAAAAAAAAAGATAAATTTGCTTCCCAAAAATCTATAATGACGTAGAAACAGAACTAAGAATATAAACATATAGCCTTATAGTTTATCATAGCCACAAAATAAATTTTCATCCCTTTTCAGCCTGTTATACATAAAAACCTATCAATTGTGAAATACACATTTTAAACTGTTGTCATTAAGAAGCTTACCATCTCAGAGGAACACAATTACTTGTCTCAACTTCTTATCTCTACCCATTTTATAAGGCCTCACAGTTTTCTTATGTCAATGACTTAATCCACAATTTAAACTTGAATTCTCTTTTCCTAAGGTATATCTACCCTTCCTAAAAAATATGTCAAAGTGTCTTTAATCACTCTTTATTTACATTTGAACCAAATTCCCTTCCAATAAAAGATATCCAATGTGCAGCCTCAACAAAGGCTCAGTATGTTAATGAGGTTACTTAATGAGCTTAAAAGTGTTAGCTTTGGTACAAAGGATAAGACTAGCTGAGATGTATCTCAGCAAACATACTAAATAAGTGATTTCATATCACAGTATGGTTTATTTTCAAGATGAAAAAAGATTTATACATTAAGACAGAAAGAGAGCTCACCAGGACTTCCAAAACAAGAACACAATAAAAAAAGAAATCCCCAAGCTGAAAGAATAAGCTGATTACTGTCAAAGTCTATGTTCTTACAAGCAACAAAGTTATAACCTGGGATTTCAATAGTGGCTAAAACATTGGGACTTCAATCCCCAACCACCTTACAGGCTGCAGGCAAAACAAACATGTGATGCCTTAGCATGAGACTTGCCGCTGTAATCTTCTGCTATAAAGATGAAACAAAAATATGCAGCTGCAATAGATACAGGTGACAAAAACAAAACAGTGCAGAGATAGCAGCTCTCTTCTGTAGAAGATTTGGGAATTTTGAAATTTGTTTTTGACTGACAATGAAACCAAAACTGAATTTTGAGTCTATGAAAGATCATTAAAATAAATTATTAAGGAAATTACCTAGTTTGCTTTAAGATACAAAGGATTTTTTATTTTTTTTTTTACTTTGGAAGACGGCACTGAACTGGTTTCTTCAGAGCCTTTTGACCTTTGGCTCCAACACATCAATGAGAATGAACTCAATTAGGAAATCAAGAACCTACATGAATTTTCTGAACAATATCCCTTTTCAGACAATGATCCACAGAGAATTTTAAAAGTTGAGGTTTTCACTTAAACTTGACCTTAAGAAGGCACCAAAGAGTGCCTTCTCTGACCAAAGAGTATCTTTTCTTCAAAGAATATCTGATGTTCTGCAGACAATACAGTTGAAGTGACATTAATTGTCAGCAATAGATTAGTTCTGCAGTGTGCATGGGACAAATGTCCAGGTTCCGTTTGTCTTGCATCTTCCCTAGCATTCTATTAATGCTACGGAATTAATTCAGTAATAAAGTTGTAAAGTAGTTAAAGCAGTAAAGATCAGGACACTTGGAAAACAACTACAGAAACTACCTCCTACTTTCAAGAGGTACATCCACTTCAATCTATCAATGACATTAAAAACTAGTTCCCCAAGGGTGAAAAACTGGGCCCTAAGAAAAGCTGTAGGTTTGGTCGTCTTGGGTTTTATTGGGTACGGTATGGGGTTGGGTTGGTTTTTTTTTGGTAAATATTTAACCCACAAGGGGAAAGACTATTCAGGTAAGTTAGTGCCTTTTCCTATTTCAAGACTCCTTGAGGACCATTTTTTCTTAGCCTGTTTGGACCAAAACTAAGGCTCTTTGATTCCAGAAAGTATTTCATTCTGTGAGTAAATTCCAACACACAGAATAGAAGCAGAAGACAGCAATATTTAAAACTTGTCAGCATTGGGAAATAATGTTGCCATAAGCTGGGTTTACTCCATCGATTTGCACAGCAAGAGATTGCTGCAAAGACTTTTTGCTAGTGGCAAAAGAATCTAAGTGGTAGAAGCTTCTAAGAATCGAGGATTAAAATTTTCTTCTGACAATTATAGAAACAAGGAGAAAGACTGTTCTCCAGCTAAACGCAAAACAATGCAGACACACTCTTTTACTTTATACAAGTTTTTCTGTACTAAAAAGTACTTCTAATGGGAAGCTTTATTTTAAAGTGCACCTCACCAAATCCATGAATTACAACATTTCAGTTGAATTCAGAAGAAAACCAATGGTAATCATTGTCAGGTTTGACATGACTATGCAAAACCAACATAATGTATACCCTAAAAAATTATTTCATCTCTTCTTTAGTGCTTTTCCTTTAAGACCATAAACAAATAAAGCATCTAAGTTCAGTTCAAGTATATTAATATTACTAAGCATACTTATCAAGGACTTGGAATGGGTTGGACAAAAAGAGAACAACCCAAATCCATTTCAAAAAGACAATTTTTTTTTTCATGCTGTTGTAAATTCCTGAATGAATAATAATATACAAGATTGCAAGGAGACTGTTTCTATGTCTGAGACTGCAACTAAATGAGAATGCAAAAAGCAGACAAATAAGAGCAAAAAGACTATTTCCCAAGCCACAGGATCCTGATGGTTGGCTGTCACAGCAGGAGCCACTCTGCGTTACTGAGACTATTAGTCTCTCTCGCAATCTGAGACATAAATGATCCATAAGAGAATTCACTGCCTTTATACCCAATTAAAAACCCAAGTTACTACAACAGAGAAACAAAACCAAACCAAAGTCCAAATTAAACATGTGAAACTTTTTCCATTAAAGTTTCTGAGAACGAGGTAGGGGAGCTGAAAAGCATCAGGACCTTCATGGAGTCCCAAAGCGTGGAGAAAGGTAAAATTTTACTGCCTGGAGGAAGCAGATGGCAAAACATGGGTACTTCTTAGCAACTGCTTCTCATACCACACTGCTTCATCAGACATGAGCCAAGAAATTGGCTCATTCTCTTGAAGTTCACTGAAGATCTTCCCATACGGGATTTATTGGCAGCTTAGATACTACTTCAAGCTTGTTGTAAACCACCTGGTTTAATTTTAACATCAAAGAGCTGGGGATTTAATTTATGAAACTTTTTAAAGCTTATCTAAGCCTATAGCAGCTAAGTATACTTCGCCTCCCATCTGCTTTCATTCTTATTTCCTCCTCACAAGAAACTATTCCTGTAACAATCACACTTGGGCAGAAGTTGAGGCTAGGAAATGCAATAAATGAATATTCTGGAAAATACAGAAATAAGAAGGATGGTCATATCTATTAAAAAGCCCAAGAAAACTACACTCATAAAAACGTTTCTACAAAAATATTATAAGATTGTTTTATAACCATAAAAAAATTAAAAACATTTGATCACGTAGTTGTGAAGGTGAGGGGAAAAAAAAAGAAGAAAAACAAAATAAACGCCTGTTAATACATCTAGTTTAAAACATTAGAATTCCACTTCAGCCATTATCAAGTATTTCCACTTTTTCACTAATAAAAGCAGAATGGTCTATTTCATCGCTTTTTTTTTTTTTTTTTTTTTTTTTTTTTTTTTTGTGATGTATTACAGCATCTTTTTGACAGCTACTTCCATTTATATTGTTGTACAAAGTCATTATTTCTATTCTACAATGTTGTAATGAATGAAAAACACTTCCCTTTATCTAAAAAGAGATCTATTTTCTACAGCCCTCAGAACCTTTGGAAATATTTTTTTTCCTAGTCAAACTTCTTGATATTTTTCTAGAAATGGCTTGTTAAAGATACGCATTTTCTGCAACAATTCATTACATTATTTAAGTAAAAGCTGAACTAAATTCTAGATTAGAGAAAGAATTTTAGAATATATACTATATATATACTATACTGTAACTACCCTACTTTGGCGTAAAAGTGGATCACCCTTTTGTGCCTTTAATATCTTATGTATTTTTCCTGTCACATCTATATAAACAAAGGCATTAAAAATTAATTCTTCCCTGCAAAAATGTAATGTTAAGTTGCACAGTAGAATCGATTTCAGTATCATTTCAAATCTGCAGACTTTAAAGCATCACCAGAATTCTTCTATTATCAATATCACTTCCCTTAGGTCTCCCACAAGCTTCAAAACGTGATGACAAAATTTTCATTTCAGTGGTCTCTACTGAATTCCACCATTCCTGCTCCTAACACGAGGTATTTGCAGTATTAATTTTACTGCCACTGACAAAAATTTTTGTTTTCTTAGGTGTTTTTTTTCTACAGATTCTAACTACTGATCTCCTTACTTAGATTCCTAAAATACAATCCCTGAAATCTCTAACAATCACAAATTATTTCAACTTCAATTGTTTATTGGGCTTTAACGAAAAGTTCTCTCACACATCTTATCTATATATCCTAAGAAATCAGAAGTGGACTTATAATTGAGATTATTTTGCCAGCGTTTAAGATGCTTACAAAAACCTAGCGGAAATTCCATTTCTCCTCTTCCACAGTGGCTGATTTGTTTCTACTGCAGCTTGGACGTGGCAAGAGTATGTGGAGCAAGCAGAAAAATGACAGTCTATTGGGTTTTTGGCAGGAGGATTGTTGGGTTGCCTATATTGACAGAAAAAGGGGACAGATGCAACGATTATTTCTGAATTGGCAGCGAGTCATCCAGGAGGACATGTCAAACAAAGGTTTTGAAATACAAAACTTCATTAAGAGAGCAGTCAGGATAGAGATGAAGATGCCAGCGTATATAAAATTTGAAGCTATAGAAACAGAGAAGGGGTGCAGAGACAGAAGAATTGCCAAAAGAAAATCCTACAAAACGGAGATTCATCAGAAGAGATGTTGACAGAACAGCCAGAGATAAGACACAATTAGAAAAAGATGGATTCGTGAAAGATGAGGGAACTGAGATTTACTTATCTAAGTACGAGGGACAATGTCAAAAATGGTATTCTTCTCAAAGTGAACTAGAATTTTCTCCTCTTATTTTACTAGCACTCTCATAAAACCAACCCTTTCCTTAGCAAGGTGGTTAGAAACATCACATGTGACATAATGAACCAACCTAAACTTCACCAAGCTACTTAAAAATAAACACATTTCTACATGCCTACTCAAACGCAAAACTTTCAGTGATGTGAAAACAATTACAGCACATTTCCAAAGTGCCAATATGAGGCTCAGTAATTGAAAGCACCATTTAAATAACAATAATATGGATACGAAACATGTACCCGTAGTTTATAACAACACAATGTGCTCTATACCATTAACTTTTAATTAACTCCAATTTTGCCACAATTAAACTCAATTAGAGCAGAATGTCTGACATTGCAATTAGCTGTATATAAACACCCCAGTTGGTGTCACATTGAATTAATGTCTCCTGATGGTGGACTCTCTTTCCAAGGATAACGGATTTACCACCACCAGGCTGTTAATTGGACCTGGCACCTCATATGTTGTATGTATCTGAGACATAACACCAGAACTTCGTTTCCTGAACGACAGTGCTTGTCAGAGCTATGTAGATTTCAAATGCAACTAGCCAAATTCTTTACTGCACTGTACATTCTGTAATCATTCCTATACAGAAAAGCTCTTTAAAATGTTAACATATCATTTTTTACAAGCCAAATTTTACATTCACTTTTCTGTTCACTTGCTCGTCAACAATGAAAATTATTATATGGCAAAAAATACCATAACATATGTGTAACAAAAAATCGTATCTGTTAGTAAGCACCACACTTCACACAATAAATCGTTGCTTGTTAGCAGAGTTTATTTTGAATGATGTATTTCCTCTGTTCTTTTTCATATTAGAAGTTCAATCCTATGTCGTGAACAGTCCTACTGAAATTATTGGGTTTTGGCTTAATACGTTACAGCCTCAATGGGAAGCAGATCACGATTAGTCTTAGTTCAGTATCAGACTGTTGATGCAATTCTGCAAACCCAAAGACAGATAATAAAACACCACCACCTATCACTTCATTGCCAACCTCACCACCGTTGGGCAGTGTGTGCATGAGTTAAACCACTTGGCACTAGTTATAAAATAAGTCAGCGTTAGCCACTAGTAAGTGCTCTAGTATCTGACTTTAGGTAGCAACTATGTGAGATTAAGGTGGCAGCATAAGTAAAGAAAGAAAACTGATCCTAACACCTTTAAGAAAATGGTTATTTAAATTCTCTGAATTCCCTAACAACTGTTAGGAAAAAAAAAAAAGTTATAACTCAATCTAACACAACAGACAAATGAAACTGAAGTACTGGCTTCATAAGGGAAAAAATGAGCATTTACTTCCTTGCATATCTAACCCTAAAAGAGCTGTAGAAAAAAAAAATTACACAAAGTAATATAAAATACAGAAAACTGGAAGATAATCTACCTCATCTTTTAAAGAGCTAAATCATAAGAGACTCTTAGTATCTGAAAATCTAACACTAAGTGAGATCAATGGGCAGTAGTTACTTAAATACTAAGTGCTTTGGAGTTTTTTTATTTCAAAACAATACATTTCACCTTCAATTTATAAACAACTTCCAGCTTCCCTTCCTACCATCCCAATTCCTCCATTTCATTCCTGTTTAGGATAAAGCAAACGTGCAGAATCTGGTACATTCTGCATGCTGCTCACATAGGACAAGTTTTGTGTTATGAGAAGGAAAACGTTCTCATTAATAAGCAGCTTCAATAAGTCTAGCTTACAAGCTTCATGCGTATGTCCCACTGTTCTTCGTTAAAAGATAAAAGAAAACTGACCTGGCGGATATGACTTACCATAATTACACGCTTCTCAAAAGTTTTGAGATTCGGAGTAGAATGCATAATTGATTCAAATCATAACTTTTACACCAGTCATAAAATACCATAATTTATGGGGTTGAATAGCAAAAATTAAAACTGAGTAGTTAATATCAGCACATTAGCTTCTCACATAATCCAAATGAGGATATCAGCAGGAGCAAAGGATCCTTCAACACAGGTGCAGCTTTGAGTCACTGCTGATGCTATATGAAGGGTAACATCTACTAAATCACTAAAACTATGTCTTTGTACATTAGAATGTGCTCTCAATGTCTGTAGGGTATGGTGATTCAAATGTGCACAGTTTGCAGGAACTGCTGAGATCAAAAGGTCAGGTTCTGTGGCCATTTCCAATAACACCGGACAACCACATACACAGACTGAAAAGGACAAATAACGGCGATGGAGATAGAATAAGTGATGGAAGCGTGTTCAGAGAGACATTAATGAATAACATAACAAAGTCCAGAACAAGACATAAGAATGACAAAAAGGAGGGAACCTCATAACAAAGTAGCACAATATTGCCAGTATTAGGAATAAACATACACATAAAATTCTTGGCATTGTATCTGTCACCAAGGAAGGTTCTAGTCAAGTCTGAAATGCAAATCATATGCCTGAAGTATGCCCTGAGACTGCTACAGCAAAGCATATATCAATACACTGTATTGATACTTAACTGTATTACTTGCAATTAAATAAACAATGCCCACATTGTCATTTTAAATACTTCGAGCAAAATCTATTGGAAAAAAATCATTATATGCTACTGATGGCATTCATTTGTAATTATTTTCACTGAACCGAATCTTCAGTGTTTTCAAAAAATCAATGGAATTTCCTCTAAGTTGAAAAACTGCAAAAAATATATAATCTCTTTTTTCCTTAATAATTACTATTATTCTAAGAGTTTGATTGTATAAACAGAAAAAAAAAGGTTATCGAAAACAGTTTTTATTCACAACACAAACCTTTGTCAAAAGCCTGTAATCCAACTGCTATACTTCGGGGAAATGACTAGAAGCCTTTCTAAGAGATACAATTTTGCCTTTAATTGCAATTTTAATTCAGAATTCAACTAATCAATGAACTAATCCCACTCACTAGAATTTAGGAGACAACTTGCTTTTTATATTTCAGCCTGGGTAGATCAGCCAAGAATTGACATGGGAAATTATTTATACGCTTGCATCTACAACTTCAAAGCATGTGGCAGAGGTAGCAAGCACAGCATTGATCAAAGCTACCAATAAAGAAATTGAGTGAAATTAAATGCATATCCTCAAACACCTCATTTCTTTTAACGCGTTTTCTTTAAGAAATACATCCCAAGTATCAATTGCAAATAGGTTTAACAGGAACTGAGTATCGGTATCATTAGATTACTTAGTACGTTAAAATTAACAGTGAATGTTAATTTTTCAATTTAAAACCTGACAAAAAGCAGCGTGTTTTTCAAATTGATGTATTGTTAATATATGAAAGGTTACAAAGGCAGTTACAGTCTTCTGCTTCTGTACCACCACATCTGTGTTCCGCAAAGCTGAATGACAAGCAAATTACATGTTTGGAGAATTAGTTTGCTGGCTTTTAAAGCCCATAAACATAGCAGATTGTGCTTTAATTTACTGGTTTTGCATACAGCAGGTCCACAATTCAGGAAGGTCAGCGTCATTAGATCCACCCTGCCGAGCGTGGCAAACACACAGCACAACTCCTCGCACCCCAAGATTTGAACTCAGAAACACTTTAGAAGCACCAAAATTCCTGGGTTTTCTCCAAGTCTCTATTGGAAGCTCTAGATTTCTGACTGAGACAAAGATTGCAGCCCTGAGGAAAAACTCCAGTTGCCGGGAATAAGGCCTTCGGACCTGTGAATCCCAAGGCTGAGGAATGGAATTCAGTCTGTATACAGCGGGGAATAGCTGTCGCACTGATCATGGGGAAACCAGAAGCTGATGTAAAATGGTATCCAGCAGCATATTCCGCTGTATCAAATGTTTTATTTGGGGAAAATATAAAATACAGTAAAGCTGCATAGCATTTAGGGAATATATGTTATTTTTAGAACAATTTCTTTACGCTTCTTTTGTCCTCTCCACTAGGTTTCCCTAGCAGCAAGAAAAAAAAAAAAGAAAGTTTTTACAAATTCTTTCAGATAACAAGAAAAATTGGTAGTTTAAAACTGTCATGATTTTCCTCCCTCTTAGTAATTTCTAAGTAGTAAATCATAATACTGTTATTTAACTCTGTTAAATCTTATAAAACTAACAGAAATATAACAGCGGTACGTTGCTTTATTTGTTCCCATCCACAAATAAAAACTGTAATCTGTATTCATATCACCTGTGTATTATGTATACACAATACATTTAAGAAACATATACAATAACAGAGTCTTAAATAGATAATAGTTATTTTCAATGCATTGCTTTCAGATATCTGAATTACCATTATGTAAAATAAATACTAAGAATAATGTCAAAGCAGAGGTTGGGAAGAATTCTGCAAAGATGAACTATCTCTATTTTGCAAATTTAAACTGTAAATACAGCTGCATAGCAGGATACACGATATAACACATACGCTAATGACAAAAACTACAAGAAATTAAAATTAGCATTTCTCCAAATCTCTCATGCATTTAACCGTTTCAGACAGAGGATTTCTGGCTCCATACCACCTTCTCCAATATTTTATCCACGTGCTTTCCCAGTCAGAAGCCTTCAGCCCCAACCGGATTGTTTTATGATCTTCTGCATATTAGTGTTGGACTTCAGGAGAGATCGGAACCAAACATTTACAGCCCGAGTCGCTGCTGTCAGCAGCCTAACAAGCTTAGACAAAATATTTTGAATGTGACAGAGCATCTCTCAGAGAAAAAATATCCTTATGGGGTAACTTCAGAAAGGATCAGGATTACAGTTAACGTGACTGTCCTCACTCACTTTTAGTCACACACCTGCACGATGAATTTTGCCAGTAGCTACTTAGGTCTGTTCTATCCTCTTAAGAAAAATGGCAAAGCCCCTCAAAACAAAAAGACCTATCACGTGAGTCTAAACATATGGTGTTTTACATGAACCGAGATAAACAAATTATCTGTTGAAAAATCTTAAACTAAAGTCACATCTCTTGTTAATGAGCTACTAGAAAATAAAAAATAAATCAAGACAGTCACATAAATATAGCTTCATTTTAAACAACATGTCTAATTAAGAAATAATTAGCATTGACATGAGTAAACCAGGACAAATACAGCAAGACTTTTATCATTTACATGTTAACAAAATTATGCCAAGTAAAATTTCCATAGTATTAGAAGTCTTTTCACACAATGCTCTCCAAACGTTTCTAATGGTAGTCCCCTACACCTCTCTCACTCATTTGCTATTATGCAGTGAAGAAGATCTAAAAAGGCAAAAATCTGAACACAGAAATATCACCTGTTTCCTTGATTCTTTTCACCACAAAAGACCAATAAAGGGGAAAATGGAGATTCTCACAGCACTGCTTGCAATGTGGAGTGTTGCCAACTCTGACATTTTTATGAGTTTCATTACAGCTAGTGGTTTTCTTGAAGTTCCACCTATCAAGTCCTGTCATAGTTTCATTTTAAAGTGATAAATATATAACTGACAAAAAGAATTCGAAAGTTCAGATGATGTGTATCCAAAAAAAAAGCCCAGAAGCCAGATTAAAAGGAACTGAATGCATCACTCAAACTCTCATGCAAGTTCTGGGGCTATGGCATATTTCAAATTCTCGGGACAAGTAACTTTTCACATGGTGAGTATAGGATGCCAAAGGTTCAGCACGACCGAAGTCTCCACAAATAACTGAGAAATACAGTAATTAAGAAATAATGATAGTACACTAGCAATTTCATGCTGCCAAGCATGGAAAGAGGATTTCCATTTGACTGCAATAGAAGCAAGATTTGAGTGGGACAGACAAAACAGTTGTATATAAATCTTTTAAGATACACTACAGTTTGTGATATCGTACATCTGTGTTTATGCACTGATGTAAACTTTTGGAGACATTTGTAGGTATTTAATCAAAGTATAGCAGAAAAGTAAGCTGCATGCACACATATATGCAACAGACTGAAGTACAACTATATTGCTTTTGAAGTGGATTGGTTTATAAATTAGTCTCTTGTTGTTTGATTAGTAAATGTTATCAGTTGGAGCTATATTCACCAAACATGTGTTTTCTTATGTTTTATTTCTTGTCATGCAAGACGAAATGGATTGTATTTATGGTCATGCATCATTAGTCAATTTGTTAACTCAGGTTGAGCTGCAGCTACCTATAGCCATGGCACAACTCAAGTACAGTTAACTGCCACCAATGTGGTAACAGAGACAGCTGATGTATTTCAGGGTGAGCGAAGATGACCCACAAAGAGTTCTAATTTTACTTCCACAGATTAATATACAAAGTTTTACTATTGCCCACCCACAGCTTGTCATTTGCCTCATCCGTGGGCCTGAGAAACAGATGAGTCCTACAGTGGACTTTTGTATTATTTCAGTAATGGAGACTTCATGGAACATTCTGCCATTTCTCCTCCAAGTCTCTTACAGACATGGAAAAAATACTTAACAATGAACATGCCATAGTAGGGGCTCTATGAAACAATTGCATCTCATTAGGGCTCCTAAACTTCGGAGCAAGAAAGAGTAGACGCAGAAAGATCAGATTTTGAAGCTAACTTAACTGTACATTCAACTGGACCGTGATATTTAACTGATGAGAGGTGTTGTAGCCTGATTCCCTCTAATAATGTTCGAGAAACACACACAATGGAACGCAGAATCCATAAACTGAATCATGGAAGCATGTTTGTTTCTTAATTTTATACAAATTATTTTCACACATTTTTCAAAAATATCATGCCACTCCACATTAATTAAAACGTACCGCTGTATAAAAATCACATACTTGTTTAGTGGTTTTGCCACAAACACATGCATATACAGCTTTAAAATTATAGCCCATTATTCTACAAGAATTTTATAGAGCTTGAGTATTGAAACCACAGTTCTGAACTCACAGAACTAATGATTATATCAAGTGTTCTATTATAGAGCTCCCTTTTTGAGTAGACCACAATTCCTGTGTTGGCAGAATTAAGTATTAGAATTATTTTTAAAAATCTAAAAACTAGGACTTTCCAGTCAACAATATACTACTTAAACTAATACGCACAATTTGACAGTAGAGATACACAGTCTAAAAAGCACTAAAATTGAAAAAAAAAACCCTAATTTTTTCCACCAAAAATTCTTAGCATGCCATATTAACTACCTAGGTTGTTTCACCGAAACTGAAGACAGGGTAGGGTCATGTAGTAAGTAACCCAAAGTCAAGGGTTTCTAGAACACAAGGGATTTACTTATGAACACAGCAGATGAGAATGGATAAAGCAGTACAGTTTTTGTGAAGACAGTGGAGAGGTTCTATACAATAATAAAACAAATTTATGCTTCGCGGATGGTTATGCATACCCCTAGCGATATTATTTATAAACAGGTCAGAATGTCTGAATAAGGAAACATAGAGAAGGGTAAGAGAAGTGTAAGTGAATGACACAAAACATTAAGAAGGATGGGGGAATAGAAAGGTTATGGAATGAAGTTAAAAGTGCAAGGGGAAAAAAAAAAGATGCAAGAAGGCAGAAAATTAAAAGAAGATTGCAGGAGGTGGTAAAGAGAGGTAATATGATTTTCTTCAGAACAAAAGGTCAGAAAGGAGACAGCAGGTCCTCTAGCTGCAGACAGGAAATTATTGACAAAAAATATAATAAATTCATTGTCTTAGTTCTCAAAAAAAAAAAAAAAAAAAAAAAAAAAGGTAGTATCTATTATAGACCATACCTCAGTTTTCACTAAAGAAAAGAAGGTACAGATTGTTGATATTTGATCAACAATTTAGATATCTGATCAAATATCTAAATAAGACATATCTTCCTTTATTGGGAAGAACAAGAGATACGGAGATTTGAGCAATCCAACTTGAAAATTTTTTTTAGTATATTCTGAATGTTATTAATGGACTAGGAAAAGCCTAAAGTAGTATTGCAAAATAACAAGTAAGGCTAAATCTTCAGAGTTTGACTGGAGCCACAGGAAAGGTACTCTATTTCAAAATACACACTGCAACGTTTTTGCATGCTAGCAAAGGACCAAGTAGCTCTGAAATTATGCACTTTAAAAAAAAAAAAAAAACAAAAAACCAAACCCAAACCAACCAAAAAATATATACCTAATAAGAGATGAAACGGGACCCTCCTTGATATTGATAAAGGCAGGAGTAACAGTTTCTACTTAATCGACGGTTAGATAGCAGAATGCTGATGTATCAAAATGTGTTCAAGAAAAGTTTTTGAGCAGAAAAAGATTCCTTAACCAAGTTGTTTGACTCGCACCAACCCAAAAAAGAAAGATGTTCCCATCTTTCCTCTAAACTTCTAAGCTACACCTTTGCATACATGAGCATAATCAGGCACATCTGAGTACACAGCAGACAAAAACCATGACAAATTGTACAGAACTGGGACACACAAAGTAACGGGTAGTACAGACCTAAGCTGTGGGACCTCACCCAGTTTCTCCCTCTCCTCCATTCAGACCTGACTTGGCCTTGGTAGAGGCCAATAACACACGGCCAATAATGCCATGACACGTCAGCGGTCCCTGTGAAACTGCCATCTTGTCCATCACTGCAAACGTCTGGGAACAGTTACAAATGTTTGTGAGGCAAAACTCCTTCCTTTTCCTGTAGAAAAACATAAGGTCTGGGGAAAGGGCAAAGTGTCTTCCTAGTTATTTATGCTGCACCTAGAACAGTGAGCCTTCAGCTAGATATTTTGAGGGTTGCTACAATACAAATAGACAAGGGAACAAACCAATCACGCTAAAAAGTGAAAAAGTATCATGTGATGACATTTAAATGTCTTTAAATGCAATTAATATGTAATAGCAGAAGTAGTTTCACAGACTATTAACATAATATGACTGAAATGTTATTACTCTCCTCTTTCTTGTTTTACTGAACACATCATTATTCATTCCAGGAATGGTGTTCTGTTAGAAAATAATAATAACAAACAAACAAAACAACCATTAAACCAAATTTTGTGTCATTTGTTACTGTCTCGGTAAATCCAAATTTTTCTTTATTTCTTACTGCAGTGCATTTCCACCTCCCACCCTTCAATGAGAACATACAAATTTTGTCTGATGTTTGGAGTTTGGGTTATTTTTGCAATGGAAATCCAAGCCCACTACCTTGTCTTGACAGTTATAGGTTATAAACAAACCTTTACTGATTTTTCTCTTTAATGAAACTTCACTCTGTTCCTCCTACAAATGACACGACAGTGCTGTTGAACAGCAGGAATGTCAAAGCCAGGCGAGCAGTTAGATCTAAGAATAAAGCATATGCCCTCCAACAAAACTAACTGTTGACTTTTGTCTGTTTTCCACAAAAATGATATGAGGATGCTAGTGGTTTCCGAAATGAATCACAGTACCCTGCTGATATCTCATAACATTAAGATCTACAGTATGTATTGAATAGACTATTTACAGTAAAAATGAACAAGATATGGTAAATTAGAGAGTTTATATAAAATAGATATCTTGTTCCCCCAAGACAAAATGGGAGAATATACATTAAAATAACATGAATTTTAACTTCATTTCCTGTCAGGTTTTCTTTTTATCCCATAAAACCAACCTTGGGAGAAAGAGATATTTCCAGTAGCTGGAAATCCCATTTATATCTCAGCAGTGCAAACAATCATTTAAATCTTCCTTTTAAGAAATGTGACTCCATGTAAAATTTATATGCTCAAATACTTGATTTATGCACATAGTTATAATAATCACCTTGGTAAAGAATCAATGCCAAAAAGGTCCCCATGAATTCAGAAAAGCTGCCCATGAATTCAGGAGCCTGCCCATACAGATTCTCATTGAAAGATCTGACTTTTGCTTCTGCTGGGTTTCTTCCCGTTAATACTGAATCTTGCCATTTCATAATCTCAATGAAATAAGAAATTAAATAAATACTAATCATCTTTTAACAAACAATACCTGTTCTTTGTGTAACACAAGCTACAGAGATCTTTTTCACTTCTAGAATTTTCAGCTGTATGTTAGTTGATCTAACTACAGTTCATTTATATAAATAAGTTTCTAGCTTATTAATAATCATACCCAGTAGATGCACAAGAATACTCTTTTCTTTTCAGTTAAATTTTCTTTCTTTTCTCCTTGCTAAATAATCAGGATTCCTCCCTGAAAGTGTGTTCTCTGCTATTATTCCAAGATTTTTGGATGTAACAGACATAGTTTGGGAACACCAGTATTCTAACAGGACTTCTGTGTGTATTACTGATGTGTTACTCTGTGTATTACAGGCACATTTTACTGAAATTTACATCTCCACAAGACCAAATCTCTCATCCCATGGAAGGTTGAGTGTCTTTTTTTTTTTTTTTTTCAGGATTTTAGTGGGAGATGACTGAGGTCTGACATTCTCCATCAACTGTTTCAGCTCAACAACAGAGCCAATCACTTACACTTCAGACAATTCTGCTAGTGCAGATAATCATGATTAAAATACAGTTTAGACCAGTCATGAGGTTAGAAGCAAGTTTGTGGTTTTCCTTCTCAAAAAGAAATATGCTTCTGTGTGCATGTCTATATATCTCCAAATTGCATATTGCAGAGACTCAGGATCAGGGTATGATAAATTATTCTGAAAAGGATGTTGCTGCACTAAAATGGACTTACACAGAAGACAAATTCATTCTTCTGTAACAGGATAAATTACAGCTCTTCACTTCTTGTTTTTTGCTACAGTATCTGCAAAAATGCATTCAAATACTTAAAAGTCTTTCTCACAAAACACTCCTTGGCACCTGGCCAAGATAGTTTTCTTCATGATTGTGAAGCATTTCCATTATTTGTTCCATATTAAACATAGAAACACAGTCCTTTAGGAAAATCTTTGGCTCAGTCACAGAAACAACAGTTTCACATAACCTAAACTGAGCCAGTTCACAGTAGAGATCTGGTTGCTATTGATTGGTCTGAACTCTTTAGCCTGTTCTCAGTCTACTTGTTGTTCAACATACAGAAACAATACTACATAGAGCAACTACTCCTTATTTGCTTTTCAGTCCCATTAGCATAAGTTTTCCAAATATCTCAGTCTGTCGCTACCAGTTGCAAGGCATCCTTTCACAGAAGTGTGATCTGTCATTACAGAAAAAAAGCTGAAAGCTGATTTCACACCTCGGCTTGTTAAATATTTTCTAAAGCAAATAAAGCCCTTTACTTAAAAAATAATTAAAACTAACTCTTCATTAACAGTTCAAATTGCCTAGGTAAATTTGGTCACAGCTCTAATTCGCACACTGTCTCTGAATAGTTTTATCAAGCTTCTTCATTTCATGCTTGCAAAGGATCACTTTCTGTTTATTTCTCTCCCACATATATTTACACTTGGGAAGCAGTTATGAAAAAGCTCATCAACAATGGCAACATCCTTTAAAATCTTGAGACCCAACTGAAAGTCCTCCATTGACTGGCTGCCACTGCCACTAGTGCTTAAGAGGTTACAGAACTGATTTTACTGCTGCAGGGATTACATGCAGTGATGAGTGATGGGAAACAAGTTAATACAACTTCAGACTTTGTTCCGTACCCAAGGAATTCCTCACCAAAAATCTCATTCATTAACTGTAGAAAGTTAATGGAATATTGTTCCCATTTATTCTGGGCCTACCTAACTTGGAGGAAAGAACAGACCACAGTTCTTTAACTAAATAGAGGCTCTAGGCTACCTGCTTATCCCACCAACCGAGAAACCAATCAATAATTTGCCCATATTCTGCTTAAACCCCTTCTTCAAAGTATCATTTAGGAGTTTCATCAATAGCCTGTAGCAGGCTCCAAAATAAAACATTCAATGTAAATCCACTGGTTTACTCTGACCCAGAGAAATCCTATCAAGATGCTCTTTATCAAACCTCTTTGGAAAAGGAATTACTACACAATTTTCTAGAACAGTTTGTCTTTGCTGGGCCTAATAACATCCTTACATCCTCTTGCTCTTCTTCATAAACAGCTTTCACTTAAAACAGAAGCTGACTGACATTCTCTAACCTTTAAGGAGGCATCTCACAAAGATACAGGGACAAACACATAGTGTCCCTGTATCTGGAAATGCAAATAGACCTGCAGGCCAGGCCATGACCCTCAGACTGATTGTTTCACTCTATTCTAAAATACTTCATCTTTTACTAAAAATATTTTAAAATACACAGTAGAAAAAAGGGATTAACTCAGACAATCGAGAGTTGCTTAAGTAGAATTCAGTACTCCTCTAATTTAGTCATGTTTCTCTTGTAATGAATACACAGAAAAACTCCTACAGGTTTTTCAATATTCCCCCAGAAGAAAGAGGGTAGCAAAAAGTAGAATTTTAAGAGTAGGAAAAAAAAACCAGTGCTGATGCACAGCAGCCCTCTGAGTAGATGGAAGGATTCAAACAGATTTCATCTTTTTATCTTCATCCCACCACTGATTATATACTTGATAGTATGACGGCTTGCAAAGAACTTGTATTTTTTCATTGAGATCTATTCTTTCCTTGTTTGCCCTTTGCTTTGAACTCTTTCTTTCAGGACACGAACACTAGGCAGGGGAAAGCTCAAACAAAAACAGAAAAAAAAACCACTTTTGAGATAAATTTAAGGGTCTTCCAGGTAATCAATCTTTTGGTGTACCAAGGGAATCAGGGAGAAAATCCTGCTGCCTTCCTGACACCATGCTACATCTTGCTTGGAAAACAACGGGCTGGATTCAAAGACAGACTAATCAGGTTGAGAGTTCTACAAAACTTCTCAACTACATTTCACACAACAGGATGCCAGTGAGCACGCTGAGCAGAGAGCTATATAACAGGTTAGAAAGCACTACAGCCTATTAGGACATACATTCACACGGCTCGGGATAATCTACTACACTACACTATTTGTATATAATTTGCATTGCTTCAAAAAGGCTCCTCTAGGGAAATGTTTTTGTCTTAATTTAAGTGCATACTTTGCCAGATCAGATAGGAGGGCTATTTGCAGTTTGATGCATTAGGTTGAAAAGACTGCTATGATTTTCCAGCAAAAAAAAAAAATATCCAAGGTTTATACTGAACACATTAAGGTGGAAAGGTACAGGTAAAATAAGAAACAGCTGGTAAATGAAGACAAGGAACAGTGTTAAAAAGAGAAACTGCAATGTTTTTCTTTTAAAAAGGGCATCAGTAACTACCATAAATTCTATGCGAGTGGTTAACATACATCTCACTGTAGACCCGGATGAGAAATAGATGTTTAAGTGCTGAAAACCAACATATGGTAAATTTCAGCAGCGCTGTTTGAGCAAGTATGACTAGTCATCTAACTGGCATACTCTTCTAGAGCAGGAGAGAAACAGCATTGAAAGGCCAAGTATTGATTACTACACAGCAGAAGACAAAACAGAGACATGAGGAACGGCAGGCAGAACTGCCAGAGCCTATGCCCGACATGGGCTGGGGTACCGCACGCTCCCTTGATGCACGAGGATGCGGAGGTCAGTCCCCCATACCATGGCAGAAGTGGTGACACACAAATGGACTCACCAGTTAGCATCTGGAATTCAGCTGCTCATCTATATCAAAGCAGCCAGACCCAATTTATCTGACTGTGCGTTTCAAGAGCTAGATAGAAAACATGAATTGACAGATCCTCTATGCATTTCAGGACATTGAGGTGCAGTTATTTTACTGATTTCAGAGACAGAATTTCAATGGGGAGAAACATAGCATTTACTGACAAGGAATGGAATCTTCTGAAGTCTTTGTAGAAGACATACATCTGACAGTGATGTATCTGCTAACATTTTCACATTAACAGAATCCCCTTTATTGCTATTAAAAGATATGCATTACTAAAAATGGAGTTGCATAGTAAATTCCATTGACAGCTTGACAATAAAAAGTATAGTTATTTAGTACCTTAGTGGCAACTTCCCAAAAAGATCTCCTTTTGTCCAAACATATTTTTGTATTCATAAACCAAATGCATAACACAATATTCAGGCAGTATTTCGGCTAAAGATAAATGACAGAAATTACAGGCAGAAAGCAGAGTAGACTTTTGATTGCGTGTAAAAATAAACACATTTCCCATTTCCAAAGGACAAACTGTTCTTCTGGAAATTTTATAGGACAGTAGCCACAGTTTAGTGTTCAATAACTGCAGCCCTTTTAAAAGCAAATACACATTCAGAAATACATATTATCAACACAGAGGCAGAGATCCTATTGTGATGAGTACTCACCTCGTAATTGGCAATTGCTTCTCTATCAAGGGCTCGGGTCACAGAGACTTCCCCGCTGATCTCATTGATTCTAAAAATTCCTTTTGGGTCTTGATCTACTCCCTTCCCAGAGAGACGAAACTTTGCTCCCTCTGTCCCCTCACTGCTGATGACCTGCATGGCAGAGAACAAGAAGGTACAGGCCATATTATAAAACTTTAAAATCATTCTAAAACCACATCAGCTGTTTTGATCTTTTACCTAATGGCGAGGTATATTCCCTACTAATAATATGTAGCTATAAAATAGGCTTTCAGCACTCAGAAAACACTGTGCAATTCTTATGTTAAACCCTAGAAAAGCTACTCATGTCCTTAGCCAGCTCCTATCTTATCTTTACTGTCTTCTATTTCACTACTTAAAGTTTCTATTATTCCATTGCTACTGTATTCGCTCTATGTCTGGATTTTGACTTTTTTTTTTTCTTTTTTTTTCATTGAAGTTGATAAAACAACTAAAAACTTACGGAAGAAAAAAAAAAAAGAAAAAAAAAGACATATTCCATTAAGTGGCATAAAGCATACATATTTCACAACCCCACTTACAATTCCAGCTAGCAATCATGCATTATTTTCCAATTAGTCATTACAAAATAGATTATTTTCAGATTGGTTTCCCCCCTCCACTCCCCATTCCTTTCTACACTCCTCCTTTCCCAGGATTTTAAACCAAGGGAAAAAACTCCTCATGAAAATATCTGGGTATCCTGCCTAGAACTCTGCTTAGTCACACAGTCGGAATTCCTCCCCTTTCCAAATTCATGTGTATATTTATATATACACACGTGTGTGTGTGTACAGAAACTCCCTGTTACTATCGCTACCTTATTCTCCAATAAAAAAAAAAAAAAAAAAAATCCCTAAAAATCCAATTTCAAGGCTGTCTCACATTAGTGACAGTAGCATATGTAAACTTCCAGAGCTACACAATGTTTGTTATAAGCTACATGCTTTGCATTTGTACACCAGAATCTAGAAGGATTATAAATTAATCTTGCCCTTTAAGGCTGACAATCTTGCCAAGCCATTCCTTCCTTCCCTCTGCCATTTCATGTTCTTTTATTTCTAGCCATTTCATACTCTTAATATTTCCACAGAAACACTAAGTCAAATATTTATACGCTGGTCTGAATTACAGCTCAGGAAGGAGGAGGAAAAAAAAGTGGCCTTAGAAATCTGGACCGACTCCCATTTTGAGATAATAAATACTCGGTGTATTTAATAATGTGCCTGAGGAAATACATGTTGTCGCCCTATTGCTGTGGGTTCAGCAACGCTGGTTTGCAGATTACCGGGCAGTGAGATTCTGACTAAACTCCATAATCATTACTCCTTTATTTTAATTGAGGAAAAAATTACCACAAGCCATAAAATAGGAAATCAGCATTTTCAGAGATAAAGTTTCAATTCTCAAAACCTTTGGGGAAGGGAGAATTTCAAATTAAAAACTGTTTCACGGTTTTTTTTCTTTCTTGTTCCAAGTCAGAAATGCTAATGGACGAAACTTTCTTCTCGTGTATTTCTGAGTACGTCATGCCAAAACACAGAGGCAGACAAAACTGCAGGTGAAAAATGGCAAACTAACTTTGTAACTTCAGGTTTGGTGATGAGACACAGGTAGTGCTTACCACTGAAAAGTTACCTGCTAGTCAATTCATTTTTTTTTGATGAATCTCTGGTATTTTTTCACATCAAGGCTAAAAATACATGTTTTTCTTAACATAAAGCTATGCTTCTAATTTTGTAATGTGATTCCCATTGCTCGCTTTTGTAGGGAAAAGATTAATTGATCGTCTTCTGCCCTGACTTCTCAGACTCATTACAAGACAAGTGCACCTTCCCATCCAATACGAGAACAGTGGTTTGGAAGGCCTGAAGTCAGCCACAGGCCAGCACAAATCTAATTCAGAATTGTTTACACAACAGCCATCCCCACCATAGTCAAACATTGCCTAGCTGTTCCTGACGGATTTAAGATGTAGTATAGGCACAACACCCCGGTTGTAACAAGCTATAGAAAGCAAGCAAACCAAATCATGGGCTGTGCAAGGGAATTTATCAGAAAAATTCCAGACAATGATATCCAGTTGAAGAAGTCCCTGCTTCTTGCAGGGGGGTTGGACTACATGACCTTTGAAGGTCCCTTCCAACCCAAACCATTCTATGATTCTTTGATTCTATATACAAACCTTTCTTCACACTAGATAGAAAGGCAGGAGTGTAGTAATAATAATAATAGTAATAAGTGACCCCGCAAACCTCACTGGAGGGAAAATTTCCTCTCAACTCCAAACCTGGCAAAGATCTTAACCTTGAGTTTGATGGCAAACATCCCAATGTGGTATGTGAGAGATTTGTACTCCTTGGAGCTATGACACATCCCATATCTCATCCCCACTTTGGCTGCAACCCGTTCTTCAGCATATAACGTATAGGATCAATAGAGATACCAGACAGCAGAGTTTTTTTCTAAATGACTGGATGTGTCCATTCAGCTTTTTTAAAGCTTCAGGAAGCAGTCACATTCACGGTGCAAGTATGTGCAGACCCTTCTATCTATTTACCCATCTATGCATCTGGTTATCACACAGTGACTTACACTGATACAGTAATAAGCAGCCCGAGTTATAGATGGTCATGTAACACTGCATCACTTGTTCAAGAGCAACGGTGGTCACACAAAAAGCAATTTTCCAAATTATGATTCTTTTAAAACGTTTAATTAGCCACAAGAGGGAGCTACATACTCCCAGGAATGGGAAGAACTAACATCTAATTAAGATACTTATATAATGGCTGCGTAGTTCAAAGAAAGTGCATTTCCCAGTTCACACTAAGCTCAGTACAATGAAAAGTTTAATAAAAATCAGGCTTAAGATGCCATATGGTTTGGTGCTTCAACAAGAGCGAGGAAGAAATAACAGGAGGATTGTCTGACATCTCCTCTGGCAAGACTGCTATTCTGAATAGCGTCATAAACACAGAACTGTTCATATAAAAATTTCCTAGCTTACAATGTATTTAAACAATGATGCTTTCCCAATTTACTGGCTGAGAAAAAATAAGCCCAGATTATTTCTGCTGGAATGTTTACTTTAGGAAGTCATTTTTACATTTATAAAACACATAAATGACTTTGCCACGGTTACTACTACCTGAAGCCCAGACAGAAACTTATTTCCATAATTTGTTCACAGCTTTAGGAACTTCAGTGCAAATTCTAATATGGAAAATGTCTGCACTACATGATAGAGTCTATGTGCTGCATATAAAGAGTCTTCACTCTTCAGAAATAGTCCAGTTAAGGTAGTACAGACCCAAGCACCCACCTCCTGAGAATATGGATAAGGCACACACACTTTATCTAGCCCCCTAAGTTCCACCTATTTCATTTTCCTTTGTTCTGATCTCACAATTCAGAAGGGCCTTGACTTTGCATGGGCAGATGGCATAGACAGAATAGATACCAGCTGAGCATCCTACAATAATACAGGCTCTTGAAAGCTATTTCCTCACCCATGACCCAAAGGAGAGTATTAGATGGAGACTTAGATGTCTATATTACTCACTTCCCCACCTGATAACACTTTCCCATGTCAAAGGTACATCAGAGAATAAATGTATTGAAAATTGCAGTGATCCATGCTGGCCTTGCCAGGACCACATATATAGTACCCAAGAGAAACTAGTATTTTTTTATTATTATTTTTTTTCAAAAAGGCAGAGACTATACTATTCTCCTCAACTAAAAAAAACTTTAAGAAAACAGAACGTTACTTAGCTGACAGGATCTGCTTTTTGCTGAACCATGGCCAAAACTTATTTACCAAGTGCTATTTCTCAGCTGACATTATGTATCCCTTCCAGCTAAACTCATTTCAGCAATGTGATCCCCCTGTTGTTACGGGTGTATCGCAAAAGTAAATCAGAGTGTTCTCAAGAGAAGAGGAGAAATAGACGTACAAAAAAACACACTATCCCCAGAGAGAGACTTTACAGTACTGCAACCCCAGCAAATCTGTCCTTAACAGCACCATCCTAGGTTACCAGGTTCATTGTTTAAGAAATGTTTGCCTCAATCCCTTCAATAATTTCTTAGTTCTTGACATCATCTGAATTAGAGATGCATTGTATTAGTTTCGCTTTTTATTAGAAAACAAAATCCACCCCACCCCCCGACAGGAATATGTGGTTCATATCCCAGTACTTCTCATTTCAGTGTTACACTCTCTCATGTGCTTTTTATTTTTTGGAGAGTTTAACATTTTTTATATTGCCCCCCCTCCCAGGAAGCAAATTTATGTGTGGAATATTTAGAGGCAAACTATTTTTTCCTTTAATCACTATGCTCCACAAGCGCAAAACAATAGTTTAGGCCCATTGTTTAGATATTATATAAATATTTAAACAGATACTTCCTGTTCTGCCATACTGAAAATCGCCCTTTACAGTCAGAGGTTCCATCTGCTCTGCACTAACTCAAATAATTTTTCAACCAAAACAAGTGCGAAACATTTCCTATGGCTTCATTACTATAGTAATGGCTTCATTACTATAACCTAAACATACAAAAACTGTGGTTAGAAAGTAATTTATATAGTTTGCTGGGTTTTAGAATTTATTAAACCTATTGGTACTCAGTATCTCTATCTTCATTAATTAATTACTAGATAACTAGTTAGGTGTGGGAACCAAATTCTGGTCTTTAACAAAGGGAGACACGTTGGCCAGATCTGACCTTTGCTTTCTCTCTAGGACTTTCTTCAGAATTCATCCAATACATAGGTGACAGCCAAGAACACCCAGGTGATGTATTCACTCAGTAACAGTAACAGAAATTAAAAAGGTTCTCTAAGTGACAAAGTCCTTTGTTCATGATAATTAGGGACAAACCAAACACGCTATGTTTGACAGCATATATTTTAAGTAACGCGTTTTTCTTGTTCACAAATATTGTAAGCTTTTCCCTTAGCATCATTATAACTTCCTTTCATGATCACCAAACTTAAAAAATAATTATCTACCAAAACACATCTGGACAAATGCTCATTCAGTATGTCATGCAAAACACAAGCTAAAGTAATAGATAAGTATGAACAATATTTGCAAAATTCAAGTAAACAACAGAACAAAACTTCAGCAATTGAAGATGCTTATGCAATACAATAACACAGGTAGTAGCACAGTCCTAAATTTCAAAACATTTCCAGATCAGTTTTCAATCTCCAGTCTATGTATGAGGCAAGATTTTCAAAGCTGTATAAATCTCCTAGACCATGTGCTTTCACTGCAAAGCTTAAACCAGCCAGTCAATCAATCACTCACATTCTAATATTCTTGCTTGCACTGGAACAGCATTCTGGAAACCACAAGCAGGAATGAAAAAGGAGATGTGACCAGCAATGGGAATATATAAACTGACACAACAGCCGAGGTAGAGGAACACAGTCAAAGTCAAGGTGAAGTGTTTGGTGTCTGGGGGAACCAAACCTGAGGAAAACTACATTTTATAAGAGCATACATTGCTTCTGTGTTGTCAACTACAAAAATTTTGCTTGATGCTGTTGATAGTCCCAATAAGAATACATGTATATATATATATTTCCCAGAGAAAGAAAAAATATGTAGATAACAGACTTGATTTAACTCAAAGAAAGCTATAGTTCGGTTATTTTAAACTTTAAAAATTTGTTTTCTATGTCAGATCCCCAAGACTCAATTTTAACTGGGCAAAACACATGGCTGGGAAGTGTCTGAATTTTGTGCTTTAATGTACGTATTAAAAACTCAGTGGCTACTGGGCAAAACTACTATTACAAGATTAGCCATTGCTTCTTATTTGCATTCTTTTGCATTAGTTTTCTTAAGACTCTTATGAATTACAGAAAAAAAAAGTTCCCCCAACAGGAACACATGTATTATTACAGTAATGCATATGTAAACTGATGCCTTTTTAATAGCTGTATAAAATTTTTTAAGTATTGAGTACTGAGTGCACTGATGCTTTGAACATGGAATATTTTATACCAACTTTCAGAGATGTACCATGGGAATAAAAAAACCCAAAACACCAGGAGCTGAAATTACATGAATTATGAAAATGGAAAATCATACACCAATACTCTAAAGAAGGGGGGGGGGGGGGGGGTTT
>WHYT01014487.1:90075-101535 GCA_009806455.1 Tetrax tetrax | reverse complement strand
TATTTTTGATGCATGTTTGCAATACTGATTGGGGGCTGCAAATGGTGCAGATGTTCCTCGCCTGAAGCAATCCAGTGGAAACTGCATTAATACTCTTATCAGGTATCATATTCAGAATCTTACATACATGAAGGAAATATAAGTCATAATGCTTGAAATATAGATGGTATATTTAAGGGTTTTTTTGTTGACTGAGGCTCTACTTTCTATAGAAGTTGCTTTACCAACTATTATTTTGTTACACCAGTGCAAATGCAATGTTTTAGTAAATACAATAAAAATAACTCTAAATCTAAAATTTGGCAAGGTTAATAAATTCCATTGACAAATATTTCAGCAAAATATCTTAATATATGAAAATGACACAGTATATTAAAAACCAGTGGAGCTATTTTACTACCAGTGCTCATTTTTTGAGGTCTTTTTAGAATAATCAACTCATAAGGTATTTGTCATTCAACCAAAAACTGTCTTCTCAACACAATGGCTTTTCATCATAATTATGTATAAAAGATTACAAAATCCAGATCAGTTTCGTAGTAGAATGTACAGGTGTCCAAACGAAACAAAATGAATTTATGCACGTGGAAGCCCTGGGCACCGATGGATCCCTTCGGTCTGAGGTTCATTGTTGTAGCTGCGCAGATGCAACGATTCCCCTTGAAGAACCAGATGCATGCTTCATCAACAATTGTACCAAATTTGAGGACTTAATCAGTATA
This sequence comes from Tetrax tetrax, assembly GCA_009806455.1. Lineage (NCBI taxonomy): Eukaryota > Metazoa > Chordata > Aves > Otidiformes > Otididae > Tetrax > Tetrax tetrax. Next base: position 100,813 of record WHYT01014487.1, on the reverse strand, counting down.
AATAGCTAACAGTGAGCATTTGCTCATAGATCGAAGTAAATAATTCAATAAACACATCAAGATGTGCATTATCTTTTGTAGCAGGTAATTCTTCAGTTTCCTTTTACTCTTAATTTATAAAGAGCAAGAAGATTCATTACAAATAATTTTCACTTCTCCTTTTCCTAAATAATAGTCGATTTCACATATAAATCTGCAAACTCTGGATTCAATACACATCATCTTCCTACTGACAGCACAAAATTTACTAATAGTTTCTCGTAATCTCAAAGGAAAATCACCTAGAAATATTACTTTTCACAGAAGGCCTGGATATTTCACTGGCGGATTTGGTCTTTCAGTAGTCATTTAATCACCGTATTTTCATTGCTGCTTAAGCTACTAACTTGAAACAAACTGTTAATTGAAGAGATTTGAGGACCACTGTGTGTTGAGTGACAGCCAGATGGAGTAGCTCAAAAGCTATGGTTAGTTGTTAGGAAAAATCTGGCTGTGATTGACAATATTAAATTAAGAACTCAAAAGGTGCCTTAACAAAAACAAAAACAAAACAAAAAAAAAAAAGGATTTTTTGTATTTATAGAGGTACTTTACTGCTAACTTATCACTGACCTAAAAAGGCAGAAATAGAGAGAGAACATTAGAACATTTAATGGTTTCTAATTGCAGAAGTTCAGGACATAGGACAAAATACATAATGTGTCATCAACACATAAGTAGTTAGATCTACATGAAGTGGGAGAAAAGAGGAGAACTGAGACAATTTATGGTGCCTTCTTCTAGGTATTTCAAAGTACTATCTATTCCGAGTAAAATCAAAGTCTTAATTTATTACTCAAGGCCACTTTTGCAGCATCCAAGAAAGCATAAAGCACTCTGATCTAGCACCAGATTGGAAGCAACACAGCAGCATCTCAGCTGCAATGTGCCCAGGCTAAAATAATCTGCTGGTAAGGTCTAGACAAGGCAGCCCTGGGTTGTCAGGGGAATGTAAAAAACCTAGTTGCTTCCTCTCCCTGCAGCTACTATTACTGCCCATGGGACTTAGCTACAAATGTTATCTTTAGATCCGCACATGCAGCAAAGAAAGAAATCAAGATATGGATTAAGCAGGAATTTCCAGCTGGGTAGAGTAATTGGAATTGCAGAATAAGACATGGAAGTTGGAGAGCTGACGTGAAGAACGGAATAGGAGTAGTAAGTGAGAAAACGGAGCTGGGAAGAATGATTCACCAAAAACCACTCTTGAAAATTAAAATTCAGTGTAATTTGAAGACATTTATTAGAAGATTGTATCTGATTTTATTTTTTATTTAACTAGCAACCTGCCAAGTGTTGACTTTTGAAAATATTTTTGCAATTAAAATGAACCTAGAGGAATAAGTACTCCATCATGAGTATTTAAAAATTTTAATTGAAGATACTAAAAAAGAAATATCATTATGAAGGACATTTAAAAATTTTCTTCTGACATGACGTCAATGTAATACTTCTGGACACTTTAAAAACCTGCTTAGCACCCAATTCCCATTTGTAGCAAACAACTCACAGATCTAATTATAGATTTTCCTCAGTCACTAGTTCCCTAGGAAACAAATCCGTGGCTCATGTCTTGTGCATGGAAGGTCATAGTAGGAAGATAAATATTTTTCTGTGTATAGAAACTTATCTAGAGGTGACAGGTCTGCATCTCAGCAGATGTTGGTTCCTCTGTCAAGGACAGATGGCAGCTACATTTGACAGCTATCTCAGATATTTAAAACTTTAACCATTTTAATCTGATGAAGTACTTAATATTTCTATTAGTAATAATGCTCTATGATGCTATATGCTGTAAATAAAGGATTTGAATTTTCATTCTCTAAACTCATTTCAGGTTTTGACAATGGGTACAACTCACTTTTAATCTTAATTGATTAACTATCAGATGTCAATTTAAAACAACTGTAAGTAGCTACAACTTCTTAGAAATGATAGGCAGACATTTATCTTAAGGTTATGAATGGTAAATATAATTTGTGTTTTCTGATATTGGCCCTTACACTTAACAGTGTCATCAAAAACCACATCAACACATGCATGTAACTGCAATAGCCTTAGGGAAAAAAAAGGTATAATTATTGTTACTCTACTTCTGATTTCATTCTAATTCATTGCTGAAAAAATAGACAAAATATAATTCATTGGAAACTCAGATACATGTGAATACATAACACGAACAGGGGTGAATTAGAATTAATTCAAGGGTGGCAGGAGGGAAGCTTTGTCAGATTTGTCCTCCTCATTTATAATACAAAACCACTATTCAGCTCTATCTTGACCCATCTACAATGACAGCTTAAAAGGTATGCAAATAGGCAACAATCCTACTCAAACTTAGTATAATATTCAGCCTGACTTAAAATCAAATAAAGGACTTATACTAAGTCATAGTGTCTTTAATTTCTGGAAAGTGAGAAGGAATCCCAGATGGTCAGTGTATCTCAAGTGATGCGCAGTGATTCATTACAACTGACCCCCAAGTCCTACCCCAAGTCTTGTTCCACTTGTCTCCTTAGAAAGGCAAATGGATGCAAAAATATTTGATTCTCAGAAATGTTTTGGGCTCCCTACTTTGTTCTTTTAAGTTTACATTCTTTCCCCATGTGCTGCTTTTTTTTAAAAAAAAAAATTCCCTCCATCTTTCTTCCATCTTTTGCAGACGCTACCAATTGTGCTACATTGTCTTTGTTTCTGTAGCTCTAACAGATTGAATTCTCATTAGCTAGAGGTGAAAAAATGGTGAAACATGCTTTCAGTCTTCTATTACAACACTTTCAATAAATAGTTACCTCTTTTTCTCTTTCTTTTCCCCATTTTCCCCAAAGATAAAGGTTCAAAATCCACAGTACATTTCACAAATACTGTCATCTTCAGTTAAAAAGCTACGACTAACTTGGATTCATTTTCCCACTTTAAAGAGGTCAGTTTTTAACCTTTCTGAATGCTTGACTCTTACTAGAATTAGAAGTGTAGTGTATCAAAAAACAGGTTCCAATTCATAAATGTCTTAACAGAGTTGCAATTAATGACAAAGTTACATTAGTAGTCTCTTAAGAAGCTCTCGGATGACTATATAATTGCGATACAGTCTTCTATGTATATCACTTCATGAAATCATGCTGGGGAATTATGGAATCAATCAAGATGAAATTAACTGAAAAGAACACACAGTTTCCAAACTAGTCATTGACAAAATGCAGAACTTAAAACTTGGATTTAAACTTCTAAAAGCTGGAAGATCTCTGCCATAATTAAGCTTCAATACACATGGTACACTCTTGTCCAGCACGTCAGTTATTGTCTTCCAGGTATATTATTACGGTCTCCAAGAAGTCGGAATTGAAAGTTACTTAAATTTAATATTCATTCACTGTGCTACAAAGCTCACTTACATTTTGAGTTACTAGCAATACCTGAAACAGCCTTCCAAGATGATACCTGTATCTGACAAACCTGCACTAAGAAAGACTCTTAAACTTTATAAAAGACGAAGTATAAGGCTCTGTAACAAGGTTTAAAAAAATAAATCAGCTATCCATTGTGAAAAGCTGCCTAACAGGAAGCCAGAAAGGCAACTCTATCCTGGGAATCACATGTCCAGAAAAATCTACTTTATCTCAACAATCTGTCCTATCACCACAAATCTGCACAAATGACTTTCCCAAATCTTTTAGAATTGAAACAAAAATGCTAATAAGATTGAAAAATTACAACTCTGAAATAATGGTGAAAAATAAGCATTTTTTATAAGCCTTCACTCTTGTATAGCTGAGTCCAATTCCCATTCAAATTCTTCTAGTGCTGAACTTTCTACTGCCTGGCTGAAAATTTTGAGCTATTTTGAGCTGTTTTGTACCCCATTAGTGCACACCACTCAGTTTTATCAAACATCTCAAGTAATTTTGTCAATGGTTATAATAAAAGGTTTGATTTTCCCCAATGTTTGCCTGAAGCCAAGAAAAAAAAAATCATAGGTAATAGAAATAGATTGATTTTTTTTTTTTTAAATACAACAGTACATTTTATAAACTTGCTGCTTAGTATCAGCTTGTGACTTTATAAATTATCAATACATAAATCTTAATTACAATTATTATGCAATTAAAACATTACCTCCCCCCCCCCCAAAAAAAAAACAAACAAAAAATTCCAGGCTTTCTAATCCACTTGTGACTAAAGACAAGATTTTTTTTTTTTTCCCCTGCCTGTAGTAGCATTATCATTTCTAACTCTGAAAAAGTAGATGATTTCCAGTCACATACAATTGCTTCCCATAACATTGTTCAATGTCAAAAAAATACAATTTAAACCAAATGGTAAGATTTTGTGAAAGTTTAGGCTGTTAAGTCATTAAACTGTTACATACTTAAGTTTGCTGGATAATAGTTATATATTCTATATCTTGCAGACTGTAAATGTAGCTATTAATGTGGAAAAAAAAATTCAGTTTAACACTTTAGTTGAGACAGAAGAAAAAAAAAAAAATAGACAAAGACATTCAAGAAGCAAAAGGCTTCACACTGAATAACCCAGAGCCAAAAAAGAGTGGGTTATTTGTATAAAGTATTCTAAACGTTAGAAAGAAATTCACTCTCTTGTAGCAACAAAGCGTTGCTTCTCGATGAGCTTAGGAGGCAAGGTGGTTCTGTTGCACCCGCTAGAACAAGCTAAAGCAATTTTAAACCTGTCTTAAAAAAAAAAAAAGCTGTTAAAACCTGTTTAGTATGGATGAATCTGACACAGCCTGGCCATGCTGCTCTAAGAGAGGCATCAGGATCCAACAGAAAACACTACATTGAGCTGTGCTCTGGTAACATCCAGCACAACAGGGCCTTGGAGACCGATTCACAGGAGTTATACGGATGCCAGAGCAGCCTTTGCGTGGCTCTGATGATGAGCGCACGTGGCTTTCTGCTTCCCGTTGGTCAGAAACATGAAGTGGATATTAAAGTCTGGAGGATGGTCTGCTCAGAGTAAACTGGATTTTTGGTGCATCCCTGAATTCACTGATATCGGGGTTTTATCCTATTACGCTTAAAAAACACGTAATCCATCCTATAGTAATGGAATTAAAAAAGAAATAAAATAGAAACTTAGGTCTCCAGCACCATTTTAACTGGCAAAATATAAATATCCAACTAGGACCTGCTCCGCCCGTACTGCACAGCGAGAGGATTCGGCGATATTGTGCAATTACTGTAAGCGGCCACAACTGTTCTGGGCCTTGGTTTTATGTCTTGTTCAAAACACAACCGATACTGAAGCCTTGGATTTACAGCCAAAACAAGGCACTGGCTCACTGCTGATACAAAGAAAAGAGAACCCACACCTAAAAGGAAAACATAATTTAATTTCACAGCTGTTTCCACTTCATACCAACCTTTTATTACTGATACTAACCGATATTATTAAGTGTTAATCTATAAACACCTACAGCCATATTTGACATCAATTAAAATAGGTGTAAATCCAAAATATACGTCATTTTTATAGACATTTCTTCAACTCTGTGTTAACAAATATCTGTACTTCACCTTATATGGGTTCAGATTATTACACTAGTAATAATGAAATGTAATGTATTTTTGAAAGGGTTAACCACTATTTCTTATGTAATTAATTGCTGTCTCCTTCTATTTAACTGCAGTTATAGAATGACTAAAACATCTAACGATAACAAATATAAAGCATGTTACTTAAAATAATGCACTTGTCTTATTCTTACTGTATATTAATATAGTAACATTCATATTGCACTTCCAGGCAAAAAGAACTGAACTTATATAAAACATTAGTCAGCTTCATATGAAAATAGAATCAAAATATTTGGAGATCCTCTGAATAACATGTTGACGCATATAATCATGAAGGCACAAAAGCACGCCCATCTTCACAAACAATTCAGCAATATACTTAAAATATATATGTGGTTTTCCTCTAATCTAAGGGAAATGCAGGTCTGAAACTGTAGGGATAAGTGACAAGCTAAAATAAATCTTTAAATTAATGAAGCAAATTAGTTTCCCAGGATCAGACTTTGGTTTTTAATTTTTACTGAAAATTAAGGCTGCAGGCATATGATCACAATTCTCAAATAAAAATTAAAAAAAATTTTTAACAGTATTAGTAACTATTTATTTTTTGAAAATTAGTCAACAACACATCATGGAGTTAGAAAAATAATTTAACATAGTCTACTAATTTTATTAATAATTAAAATCACCTTAATATGTGTTTCTATGGCTACACTTCTTGTGTCTAGAATACAGAAATATCTTAAAACAGTCTCAGGATTACCAGCTAATGTGAAGAGCAGAGGTGATTTTGAAATTGATATTTAGAAAGAACAGTCAAGTATTTTCAATTACAAATCATTCATTTCAATTTTAGCCAGAGAAATCAATAGGCAAGAAAATCGATCTCTTGTCAATTAGATAAATTTCTCTTCTCTAGATCTATCACTTTGGCATATCTTAGAAATTTTCAGTTGACAACACAGTATGTCAGCCTTAAATTAAATTTAGAGAGCAGTACAACAACTTAAACGTGACATTACACTGAAAAATTTAAACCTGCAAACGCCTCAATTCATATAGTTACACTACATATTCCCGTTACAGCCACTGAGGGGTGATCTGTATTTGATTGCTCTATTGTCTTCACAGTTTTGATATTTCACTTCCAAACAGAGGAACCATAAGCATTCTAAAGCATAACCTTTAACATGTCTGCCTACCATACACTAATAAAAACTTTGTGTACAACATTATTTAGTGGATGTCGAACACATGCTTTACACTTAAATTCTGTTACCTATCACAGCACTATATTTCACTGAAATCTAGATATTAGTTTTCTCACTAATAACACACATCTCCTTGTCTCTCACTTCCTTAAGTAATAGGAAATAACAGATATCTAGAAAATAACTATTACAAAATGTAGTTGTTAAAGTTAGCCTTATAGGGGAAGAAGTAGAACTGAAGCTTTAAATCACTTAATTAAAAAGTCCAACTTCAAATGACCCTAACCGTCCAGGGACAACTTCTGCATGGTTAACACAATTACAACAATTTTACCCGAAAACAGTGTATCTGTCAGCCCAGCACCACAGGTATGAAAAGCAGTAGCCTTTAAAAGACAAGACAGCACCTTTCTCCAAAGGAAATAATGCTGAAGACAAGTGACTTCTTTCTAAGTGGCTCTAGGAACTACACAATATTCAGGAGCATCCAGAACTTCTCCAGAGGCTTTTTGAGGCCTGCTCAGGGAGTGCAACTCACTGCAAGACAGAGTGGCTCCTATTGACCACTACATTTTTCTACCTATTTCAATAAACAGACATAATATTTCCTTTTACATTACAGGAGAGCTGGCAGTACACAAATACTCATAAATATCAGAAGAAATAACTGTTTAACTCCACTTTCTAACTGCGGATTACACGTCGTCATGCTGAAGGAAATGAGGCACCTAGATACCTGTCAAAATGTGGGCCTTAGTAACTTAAATTTCACTGCTTTCAGAAATAACTTTTTATTTCTAACATTGCCCATGTGCTTTTGAAATGCAGAATGACTCTATAAATAATAAAGCAATATTTCAATACAAATAACGAGTCAGACATTCCTCACCCTTTCTCGGAGCTTTGCAGATACATTTCCATGATATAAATTGTACTTAAAAGAACAAAAGCTTAAACTTGATAAAGTCTGTGGGAATAATATTTGTGCAGGCACCTCGAGATCTTATTGCAGTTGGTTATCTTTGCAAAGAGCAGGAGAGATAACATGCAATTAAAAAATGGAAATGCACAGCAAATTACAAAGGGATGGTCATGGGTTAGTCCCAGGATACATCTGCCCCTACGTTCCACTTGTAATGATGACGAATACCGTCCTGTACCAGCATCAGAGCCCAAAAGCATAGCAGCAAGAAGTATATCCTTTACTTTTGGCCTCTACATCTCATGACAACGTTATCACAATGCTTGACAAAAATATTTACTTTTTTTTTTTTTTTTCAATCCACCACCTTGGAGTCAACAGAAGTTCATAACAAGCTCTGTTCCCTTTAAACTCTCAATTTCTTACCTCTGATTACCTACATGGCCCTTCTCTAAAGCTTCTCTAAGTCTACTGCATCCTTTTTAAGATGGCATGACAAGAACACAAAATTCAACTTGTTAATTTGTCATCTGTTAACTGTTAAGGATTGAGTTGACTTTTTCAGAGACCAATCCACAATGGTTCCAGTACTGTTCCTGAATTTTATATATGATTAATCTGCAGTTATCAACCAACTCAGTTATTCAGTACTGTTAAATCCTTCTGTAACACTATAATCTTTTCATTATTTGTCACTCTCTTGAATCGTTTTGGATGCTGTCTGTCACCTCACTGTCTCCTTTTTCAGATACTTTTGATTGTGTTAAACATCACAAATCACTGTACAGATCCCTGAAAATATCCATTGGTAAAACCTTCCCGATGAAAATCTGTTTCCACACTGACGTTTCAATCTTTTTTAGCCAAAAGAATGCATTTGCTTTTAGTAGAGAAATCAAAGTATGGTTTATTGATCAGACTTATCTACACCTTTGACTATCCTCCATAGATCTTAATACATTTATGAGGTATGAGTTGTCTTCGAAAGAGCCATGTTGGCTAGTCACTTCATGATCATCCAAAAGTTTATCTATCCCAGTGACTATTACAGCTTGACTTTGACTGATTCACCTAGTGTGGGAGTGGAATTCAGTGGGCTGTAGTTCCTACAGTGTTTCAAGGCTTCCTAGGGTCCTTTTTAAAAAGGATGGGCAGTATATGACGCCCACGTTCCAGTGCAAGTGAAGCTAATGCTTGTGAGTAGTTACATGTACCAGTTAGGCATTCAGCAATTCCCTGTTTGAGCTTTCTTCAGATTTGGTCCTTGCTATTTTATAATATTCTTTTTTTATTTGCTTTGCACCTCTTTCTTTTGACACTTCAGTTTGAGACGGTCGTTCAGACTCCTGTCCCCTTCCTGCATTGAGACCATTTGTAGCATCACACAGCCTCCCTTGCAGGGAACATCCTAGTTTCCAAAATACTTAAAAAACTTTTACTGGTAATTTATAACTTGCTCTTCTGTTTTGATGGGACTTTCATTTTTAAGGGAGGTTGGGGATTTTGAAGAACCCTCTTACAGCCTTTCTGAATCTCCAGTGGAAGTAAAACTGTTTATGTTAACCCTTTGTCAGCTATTTGCTTGTCAAATTTACAAAAACCAAAATCTCCTGACAGTAAAGTCATGACTGAAACCAATGGCAGATCCTGCTACTAAATTATTTGCAATGAGATAATTTCCCTAGCTCTTCAACGCAATCATTTCTTACTTTGAAAGCTACTGCATAAGTGTCCACATGGCTCATTACACAAGCAGTAGGGAGTCCTTCCTTGAGAGAATGAAGGACAAAAAGTGGCAAACTAGCTGTATTTTGCCTCTAGTCCCTTGTTTAAAAAGCTGATAGGAAAAATTCAGTCTAATTCTAAAAATATAACTAACACCAACAGTCTAATAAGAATTTTAGAAAATTATTCCTCCGAAAAACATGTGAAGAAAAAAAATATTTTTTGCTATTGTCTCTGCTGTAAGTAAATATTACACGAGAAAGCATTGTACCCATCTTCCTCTGCTGTGAATTATATACATATATATGTACACATAAGTTATGATCAATGAAAATGTGCTTAATTTGTTCCTAGAATCAAAAGGCTGTTCAGGATGGGATAGTTTTCAACCTAATAAAATGTGGTCCAAGCTTATTTTCTTGCATACAAGAAAAAGAAGTGAAAGATACATTTAGCAGCTAGCATGTTCAGAGCTCGTAGCAAGTAACTGTGAACTATTTCTGTGCGGTTTTATCTGAAGAGTTTGAAATCACCAATCTTTGTGGAATCTTGGAAAAAAAAATACAATCAATTTTATACTACTTACAAAGAGTATCCTTCATCACTCATCCGCTAAAGGAAAATATATGCCTAGTTTTTAAGTTCTCTCATTAACAGATAATTTTTTTTTTCCAAAGCGTCATTGACTGTATCATGATTGTGTTCAATTTTATTTTTTTTAAAAAGGGGATAGTTTAATAAATAATAATTACTCTAAGATTCCCACAAGAAAATAAAGTAATAAAATTCAGTAATGGTCTATATTACTTAAAAAATAATAATCCACACATAATTTATTCTATTAATTCAAATTAATTTTCACGTTCCAGTGACCCATAGCAAATTTAGATTGGAAAGCCCAAAAGCACAGTAATAATAGATGAAGTTGATTTATTACGTTTTCCTATTTACACAATTTCTGCATGCTCTGTATTGTTCATTCATTTTTATTGGTGACAAAACTCATATAGATCCTTATAGTTTTTCCCTTACACAATTAGCAAGTTCCCTATTGCAAACATCCCAAACCTACAGGGAACAATAGCTTTTTCAGTAATATTTAAGGACTTATTTGACAAGTAGAAAAGGAAAGGCTGTTATACTAAACATCTGCTTCTTTAGTGTGGTCTCCTAAAAAATAATAATAAAAAAAAAAATCCAAAACATTAAGTGATTATGCTATCTGATCTATTTTAAGTCTATTGGCTAGTTTCAGCTAAATTTGACCAAAAAAAAAAAAAAAAAAAAAAAAAAAAAAAAAAAAA
>WHYT01014487.1:42463-66595 GCA_009806455.1 Tetrax tetrax | reverse complement strand
AACCACAGCTACAAAATACATCTGCAATGTCCCTTCATAGTGATTACAAGAGACCAGAGGTGGAAAAGTTTAAGTTCAAGAGAAGTTCATACACATCAGAAGCTGTAATTCGTTAGTCTGTGTAGTGTCCTGTGGAGGCCTTCTCAAGATAAGCCCCAAAATACATGTAAGAGGAAACAAATGTGTTTTTCATCCCTCACAGAAGTGGGCAACTAAATAAATTTTTGCAAATTCATAAAGCTATTTACAGTTCAAAATAAACAGCTGAAGTTAAACAAGACAGATTATCGACTTTTTCTACAGTTTGTGCAAGATCTGAAACAAGAACATGAATTCATAGAATCGTAGAAGGGTTAGAGTTGGAAGGGACCTTCAAAGGTCATCTAGTCCAAGCCCCCTGCCAAGAGCAGGGACATCTCCAACCAGATCAGGTTGCTCAGAGCCCTGTCCAACCTGGCCTTGAATGTTTCCAGGGATGGGGCATCCACCACCTCTCTGGGCAACCTGTTCCAGTGTTCTACAACTCACGTTGTGGAAGTTTTTTTCCTAATATCCAGTCTAAATCTGCCTCCCTCTATTTTAAAACCATTACCCCTCGTCCTATCATTACAGACCCGACTGAACAGTCTCTCCCCATCTTTCCCGTAGGCCCCCTTGAGGTACTGAAAGACCGCTATCAGGTTTCCCCGGAGCCTCCTCTTCTCCAGGCTGAACAGCCCCAACTCTCTCAGCCTGTCCTCACAGGAGAGGTGCTCCAGCCCTCTGATCATCTTCGTGGCCTCCTCTGGACCCTCTCCAACTGGTCCATGTCCTTCTTATGTTGGGGGTTCCAGAACTGGACACAGTACTGCAGGTGGGGTCTCACCAGGGCAGAGTAGAGGGGGAGAATCCCCTTCCTCGACCTGCTGGCCACGCTCCTCTTGATGCAGCCCAGGATGCGGTTGGCCTTCCGGGCCGCAGGAGCGCATTGCCGGCTCTCATCCACCATCACTCCCAAGTCCTTCTCCTCAGGGCTGCTCTCGATCCATTCTCCGCCCAGTCTGTATTTGTGCCTGGGATTGCCACGACCCAGATGCAGGACCTTGCACTTGGCCTGGTTGAACTTCATGAGGTTTGCACAGGCCCACCTCTCGAGCCTGTCAAGGTCCCTCTGGATGGCATCCCTCCCTTCCAGCGTGTCAATGGCACCACACAGCTTGGTGTCGTCGGTGAACTTGCTGAGGGTGCACTCTATCCCACTGCCCATGTTGCCAAAAAAATGTTGAACAGGGCCGGGCCCAACATAGGTCTCTGAGGGATGCAACTCGTGACCGGTCTCCACAAATTGGTATCTAAGGCTCTTTAGATTAGCACAGACTATTCTATTTCTGAAGACTTCATGGCCTATCTTATGAAGATCTGTGACATGTCAAAAAGACCTAAAAGAATTGCTTTTATTTTCAGCATTGACAACTGAATTTTTTTTGTTAGGGCACAACAGACTCTCTTCCTTATCACCAGTAGGTCTGAGGCTCCAAATCTTTTTATTTACGCTTTGTTAAACATTCATTTAAAATTACTGCAATTGACCTGAATATTTCATTTCATTATTTTAAATATCTCTAAAATTTTTGTCTTGCATGACACATACACACTCTGTTGTTACTCCTTGCAATAGACTATAGCAAAAATACTAACATCCAGATACCAAATTAGAAATATATTAACTTTTAAAATTGATGACAGCTCAAACTATTTCAAGGTGCTGATCATTTGCGGTTCCTATAATTTAAACATTCGTTGAGGATAGGTCTATCTTAGGGCCTTTGAAAAACAGACTACCAGTTACACTTACATTTCTGTTTGTACATAATCCAATGCACTTGTAATTTCTGAGTAGCATTTCAGGAACAATAATAAACAAAGATGACAAGATGCTAGAAAAACATTTAAGTACAAATAGGACCTGATTCATCTCATTCTGCTTAATGAACCTCAGTTACCATGACTAACATCCTAAACTCCCAATAAAAATTCTTAATGAAGGCACTTCTAAAAAGCAACTCAAATGACCTCAGATCTAAAAACTCAGTGTTCATGAGTAGCAAGGGTGGAAGGGAGCAAGTAGAAATAAATCAGTAATAAAAAAAAATTTTAAAAGGCTACAGATCTGTGTATCCATAGCCTTTTTAATTCTCTCACTGCTTAAAATTGCACAACAGAAGTCTTAAAAGTTAACTATTTATCACTAACATATTAACCAACAATATCTACTTTAGATACTGATCATTAACTCTCAAACACTGAAACATGAAGGGAAGAGTTCATAAATGGCTTCAGAAAGTTTAGGACACAATAAAAAATACTTCAGGAAGACAAAAAACTTAGATATTTAGGAGATCGGTATAAATTATTGATGAGGAAGGGGAGAAAATTAAATCTTCATAGATTATTCTTTCTTTTTACTGATTGGAAAACAACCTTTCCTAATTATTAAAGTAACTGATTAGGTGCCATCTGGCTAAATTACACATCGATCGTAGAGTAAAATTCTGTCCTCGAGCTGTGCGTTTAGCTGTAGTGATCGTATCGGCGGGGATTAGGAATAGACTCCACAGCCGTGTAGGCTGACGCGTCATTAACACACCCACTGAAGTCAGAGTAATGCACAGGAGCCCCTGTTTCAAAACTGCCAATGTGCAAAATACATCCATGTAATTACAGCTTCTGGTGCTTAAATGGCCATTTGAACAATTACGGGTATTTTAGTTTTAATATTTTCTTTTTTTAAAAAAAAAAACCCACCATATCTATAAAATCTGTATATCTGAAGTTCTGGAAAAGTAGCTGTTAGAACTCTTGTCTCTCTGGTTGCCTGCAGACACAAGAAAAACTTTCCACTTCTTTGTCAGATCTTCGCAAACAACAAAAAACAAAACAAAAAAAAACACCTGCAAAGACTTATTTCATCTTTGGACACTAGAAATTAATTAAGGAATGAACATTTTTACATGTATTGCCTTATGAATTCCTCCTAGATCTTGAGAATGGAAACAAGATAGCTCACACTATGCAGTAGGATATTCTCCATAATATTCCTGGCCTCGATTTCAGCCTCGGTGTAACACGCAGATACACAGCTACCTGTGCAGCAGTCTCCACTGAAGATAGCAATTGCACGAAAATATACCGCTCCGACTAATGCTTTTTACCAGAACGTACGCTGTTGAAGTCTGCCATCAATACAAAGCCATTTTCATTTGTCTACACAACATCAACAGAAAAACAATCTTCTCTGTCCAGTTTTATGTTTCTTAATTTTTTATGGGCTATTACGACCAACGTGACAGGCATTACAAAATATTAAGAGAAATAGGTCAATTACTGAGTAGCAAAATTTGATTCCGTTCTTTGTTGACTTACCTTGCCAACAGATCTGGGGAATGGTGGTCTTTGATTTTCAGGAATTAATATTGGGGTTGCCAAAATAGCCCTTTTTTGTCTTGGAATTCCAAGATTGCCCTCGATCTTGAAGATTTCCTAAAACAAAAAAGAAAAAAAAAAAAGACCAATTAGGAAGACTTTCAAAATAATATTCAGTTGTTATTTCCATTCACTGCATCTTTAGGCAAAACTAACATGAACTAACAGATTCTACGTTTTGTATTATATGTTTTCCAGCAAATAATGATAACATTTCAAACTATTTATTTAAATCTTTCAGGTTACTGCACTTATTACAGTGACAGTAGGCATTCTATTCCTGTAGACACGTATTAAACCTAAGCAAGTGTGTCTACCGTCCTAACCTGACGACTGCTTAAATCATAAACCTTAAACAAAGTCTGGCTTTCCTCAGATACCTGCATGAGACCTGTAAAAATCCACACTTGAAATGCCTTGCATAATTTTCACATCTCATACAGATACCACAGATCACAAATTTCACATAATTTTCACATCACAACAGATACCAAAATCAAATGTAACTTAGAGTATCAGCTATTAGGGGTTTTTGTTTGTGTTGGGTGTTTTAGGTTGTTTTGGTTGTTTTTTTTTTCTTAGAGAAAATTCCACAGTACTGTATCAGAAAGAATCAAAATAGAAGTGGTTCATATGTAAGTCTTTCTTTTCCTGCTGCAGTTTCTGGAGTATTTAGTTCCAGCTGAGCTTCAGGCAATTCAGCACTTTAAGGCAATTCAGCACTTTATGAGCTACAGCAAACTCTTCACAGTGGCCTCTGGCCCCTAGAAAACTCTGTCAGTCACACCTTTGCCTTCCCTCCCCTTCTGCTCTCTGATCCTTTCAGCACTCTCTCTGCATGGTCTGCAGAGACCACCCTCTTCCTTCTGCTTCCTCCTGCAGCCTCTGCAACTCTCTTCTCCAAGCACAGTTACTGCCAAGGTCAAAACCAGCTTCTGCCCATCTCTCAGAGCTCTTCCCTTGATCCAGGTGCCTTTTCGATAAAACCAAAACAAAACCGATCCAACACACAAATCTGTACTGTGTTGGGAATCATGCAACAAAAAGATCTAAATCACTACTATTCATTCGGGTTGTCATGACTGAGAAACCTCAGTTTCTCAGCCAATTTTAGAATCTATGTTGTTGTTTTAACACTTGCTACTTCATTACATAAGGAGAGCTCCATCCCTAGGCTGTGTTTTTATAAAACTGAAAAGCCGAATGAGTTTTCTTGGTGGCACAGTCTGGACATCCATCGGTCAAGAAATCCACAGGCTGCTCCTGCTACCACCTGTATAGGTGCCTCCATCTAATGAGTCCATCATCACCAAAACACTGCTCTACCTTTACTAGCTTTAGGATCACTTTTCAAATTTGACAACAAACTCAAGGGGAACTCAAGACTTCATCAGTCAGGTTTAGACATGATAAAGCAGAGAATCCTTTCTCACAATTTTGCCAATTTTCATAACTTTTTTAGGCTCACCCTGATACAGAGTTTCCATCTCTCCCAAAAGCTTTGCCACATCTCTCTAATCTTTCAGTCTGCAGTCCACTTGGGTCTCTATTTTTGTCTTTCAATTCCTCTCCCAAAAGAATTTTCCCTAACAAAAATTAATGAGAAAGTTCAACATAAAAATATTTGAAGTGTCAAATAAAAAGGAAGGAGCTGATTCTGTCCAAAGGCAAATGCACAGAGCAGAAAGCTTTCAAAATCACTTACACTGTAAACACAGCAAACAGCTTGGCTCCATTCTAAGGAGAGTAAAAGTGACTACTGGTACATCTAAGAGGAAATACCAGTTCTTTAGCTCAGCAGCAGCAATGCTCAACTGATCACAATTTTCACTCATGCTAACTCCTACTCTAATGGTTGCCCTGCAGCTCATGAAAATGTAAGGAAAACTCCGAGATGCATGCTCTCTGGGAATGAGCAAGACATTGATTCAGATTTACATCTTGCTGTATCGTAGAATCACAGAGTGGTTTGGGTTGGAAGGGTCCTTTAAAAATATCTAGTTCAACCCCCACGCAAGGAGCAGGGACATCTCCATCTCTGCTCAGAGCCTCATCCAACCTGATCTTGAATATTTCATATTTCTTTCTATGCTAGTTTGAGGAGTAAAAGGAATTTTCAGATTGTTCAATATCCAGACCTCCAAATTTTGGTTGTTATACATCCATAAGCAATTTCGCTTAATGCTAAGCAGTTGCAACTGATGGTTTGATCCTCAATGAGTATAATAAGAGAGAAATGAAGGAATCCGAAATACGTGCACTTAACACCTGATTCAATAGTCAAAACACTGGAAGGGTGGATATATTGCATATATAATTTTTACAGAATTCACCTGTTTCATTTCTTTAAGAAGCAACCCACGAGGGATATGAAATTACTCCAGGCAGAGTTGGCTATTTTGCTTCCAATTTCCTTACAATATGAGGCCAGCATTATAATAGGAGTCGTCTTTTGCCTCTTGACACAAATGAAATCCAAAAAAGAGTTTTCCATCATCTTTGCTGGAACCAGCTGATCAAAGACTACAGTACCTACCATGTTTTTGTAACAGCCATGACACCAGACAAGTATTTGTGTGTCATGAGTCTGGAGCTGGCAGTCTGGAGAGCTTAGATCAGCGTGTCCCAGATGGGTGGTGTTTAACCAGCACCCAGAGTGCCAATGGCTATGATACCATTTCCTTCTCCCGTACTTGCTGCTTTGCACAGCAATCACAAATCTAAGGTGTGTGTCCAGAAATATCCATCCACGAGCAATTAAAAAAAAAAAAATTGTAACAAATACATGCCTTTCTAGGAAAAGTGCACCAAAATTAAAATTCTGGTTTTATGGTTGATTTTTTTTTTTTTTTAAACCAAAATGGCAGGAGATAAATCCTACCATGTTCTTCATTTCTACTATATAACTGCAATACCACATCTGTGATTCACTGTCTTTCAGTTGCTATTTTCATGGAAAGTGGATTATCTCAACAGAATACAACTATAATTTCACTGTCCACCATTTCATAATCAGCTTTTACACTCTGTTTTTTACTTCACTAAATTCCCTTTCTAGACATGGAATTGAACAGCAATAATTCAGCACCCAATATGCTGATTTACTGGCAACAAAATTTGATTACCCATTCACATTAAACAAGCAACAAACACAGCCTTCTTATTTTTTCAGCATTTACGTTAGGCTTTTATTGAACGATGCCAGTCTGCCCAAACTATGATGCTATGCAAGTTGAAATTTCCACAGGCCCCTTGAGAACTCTCCAGTCTGTTTTGCTTTTTTTTCTTTATACCAGGAGTTTTTGGGAGCATTGCAGTACTTGAATATTTGAATGAATGGCCTGCTCACTTTCCACTAGCAGGCACCATTACTCTTGGCAAAGAAAATTTCATTAGAACTTGTCATGGGAATAAGGTGGCTGAATACTGGTATCGATTTGTCACAATAAGGGTTGGAAACATCACTGGAGTGGCAATCTGTAATCCACTACGGTGACCAGAAAAGCAGTTGAGTTTCTTGCCATTTAGTTATTTTTATACACTAAGCCTGATGATATAAAATGGGGTCAGTCCCACATACAAAAAAAAAAAAAAAACCAAAATTAATTGGATGCTTGTTGCAAGGAAAATTCCTCTGAAATAGCAAATGGGATGTGGTATTCAGTGGTGTATCAACCTTCCTACAAAATAACAACACTACCTAAGACTGAAAAACTAAAACTGCATGTAGATCTACCCAAAAATAAATATTTTTTATATAATTATCAGCTGAAATTTCACAATTGTGCTGTAATACTTAGTTGCTTTACGCATGTGATTTTTAGCATTAGAAGATTGTTATTTTTAGTTAATAGTTTAAAATTTCTAAAACATATGCCAAAATAGAAAAATATTTTCTCATGTTGGTAATAATATGAAAATTAAGAAACATGCTGGAACTTTATTTTTAAGTTTAAACAAATAATTAACTCAATAAATAAAGTTAAAAATTGTAAAGGTCAATGGCTTACACACAAATATCTGCTAAAAATATTCTGTCCTCAATGCGTGTTAATTTACCCTAAAAAACACATTGCATACTCTAGAAACACAGATCCAGCTAAAATCTAGCATGCTAAGGGAAATGAGGTATATCAGAGCACATCAGCTTCCAGGCTTGTGAGGCACAGTCAGATCTAACATCTGGGTAATGGAAATTGCTGGTGGAATCTGATCTAATTACGCTGGGTGTTTCTACCCTTATAATTGTTACATAAAGAGAGAGGCAGGTCCTTTCGTAGCCTAGCCAATATACACTGCAGAGACACTTGGTAATCTCAGAGTACAGCTTTGCTACCCTGCCATTCACCTAGCTCTGCTGTGTGTATTTCTATAGGATGGAGGTGCCTTTTATCTTTACAGGAGTCAAGAACACATTAGGAAACATTTTATTCCTGTTCAAATCATTTGGTCATGTGTAAATCGTAACTATTTTAATGCTAATTTATTCTAAAGTATCTTTGTAATGCATTTGTGACAAAATGTCAGCTATCGTGGAGACAAATCTGAACTTTTGCTTTGTGAAATGATACATTCCATTATTGCCCTGAACCTCTGCAGTTTCTTTTGTGATGGAAAAGTTCTGTTTCTATTCACAAATAGTTTCATTTATCTTCACACCTGCCTTATTCTGTGTCAGGGAAAAGTTTTTCTGAGATGATAATGGACTAAAAGCCATTAACTTCCCCGTTGTACACATTAACAATGGGAGTTACCTGTTCTGAGAATACTACAGAAATGACAACCAAGTGCCTTTTCTTTTTTTAAATCAACATTTGAGACTTTTCTTGTCATCATTTAGTGACTGTTATTTTCATTTTGAACCATATATGAATCACCTCCTTTTTCAGGAAATCTCACATTGGTTCCACACTGCTCATTAAATATAATGAGGTATCCTTCATACACAAACAACCAAATATGCTCTGACTGACTGCATCTGTCAAACAGCACTGCAAATGCAGGCTTACAGCTGACCTTATGCCTCTGTCTTCGCCAGGATACACCAACAACACATCACTTACCACCATTAAAAATACCCCTCTTCCCATGTCTACTGTGCTTACACTGGTTGCAAAGCAAACAAAACCAGACTGCGTCTACAACATGCCAGAAAAAAAAAAATAAAAAAAAATTAAAGATGTCCCAAAATCTTCAGTAACTTAAGTAAATGTAGTGTAAACAATTGATGCAATTGCCAAGGCATAGAAGCCTTAAGAAAAGTGTCCTGTAATAAAAATTTACTTTGAAAACAAGTTTGGCTTTCCTTTTTCTTTTAATGAAAGCAACTCCTGTTAGGTTAGATACCAAACTGATACTGAAAATAGTACTAGAAACATAGCAGAGTTCTGAGGCAATTAAAACCTTCCTCAAATCTGATCTTTTTGAGACTTTACCAAAGCCACATAGAAAATTCATTGCACAGCTGGACACAAAGCCTTAACTTCTTACTCTTGATAATCCTACTGAGTGGATTCCTCTCTTCACTCATATTGGAGGAACTCAAAACGTGAGAGCTCCCTTTTAACCCCCAGCAAGCTTCACAGATGTTGAAAACACCTTTATTTCAAAAGAGAGAAGGAGAAAGAACACGTAGAACATATCTAAAGTCCAGGGCATGATAAATGATTCAATGATTAACCCTTTTGGTGGGACAGTAACCTATATAAAGCCACAAAATCTGTGGGTCAGTAGCACACAGCTGACAGCTCCAAATGTGGAATAACAGAGTCAGGAACAACCTGTTCCATGTTTCACTTCTGTGATATAAAAACAATTTCTAATACAGAAAATTTATTTCTTATGTAAAATAAATCCTATTCATAGCTGAAGTTGTCCAGCCTTGGAAAAACAGCTTTCTACATCTTGCTGCAGGGCAGCCAGCTGCAAGCGTACGGAAGAAAACTAACGCATTTTATACCCATGTTCTGGATTGCTCAAGTGCTATGGAATTCATTGCATTATAACAGCGCTGCACAAAAGCAATTTCATGATAGCCTAAAGCAATAACACTGTATGTTAAAGTTATGTATACTGTTTAATGGATCTAGTAGCTGCAGTCCCAGTCCCATGTCTAAATGGATGCATAAAACACACTTCCTCCCTGAAAGGCTCCAAGTTGTGATTACAAAAAAAACCCCAAAAAACAAAAAACAAACGTTCTCAGCCCTGCTCCTCAACATTTTTTTAAAGCCACATAGTGCTTGTCATCCATCAATTTCTTCATCATCTCTATGCCCTCAACAAAACAACCCTTCATCTAGCACCAAATATTGATTATTTACCTTGCTATTCTTTTCTGAACTCTTCACAATCCTTCTGTTTTTCCTGAGCAGCTCCTGCATTCCCAAATAACAGCTCACTTTCTCTTGCTCCAGGTCTCAGTGCAATTCAGCAAGTCTTTCTTTAGAAAACATTCATTCCTTAACATTCATTTTGAATTTATTTCTCTTGAACACTGATGATACAACTCTACCAAAACTGCAGTAATCTCAAATATACATTTTTTGTTTCCAGAAACAACCCTTTTTTTTTTTTTTCTAGACTTAGGCCTTTTTTTTTTTGAGCAACATCCATCTTGGCATTACAACTCCAAACCTTTCCTATTTCACCCATCTTTATCAGATAACCAGTTTCATTGTCCCATCAGGAACACATTCAGACTTAACACACCCAAATTCCTGGTAGATTTGGGAATGCTTCTGGTGCAAGTCCTTCAACTCATTCAAGACAAGAAAAGTAACAGCAATTCCTCATAAATTCATATTTTAACCCCTGACTTTCTAATTGGAAGCTGACACTAAACGCATGAAGTACTGCAGCAAATAGATTTGTATATTCCATAGATCAGTCTAGAGCTGGTGAAATCCCACTGTAATCCCATAAGCAGGACCCTGGTCTCCCCTTCCCCTCCCATTTTCCCAATGCACAGCCACTCAAGCCCATTCAAAAAAAAAACATGTATAAATTCTGTTAAATCACAACAGTGGCATTTTAAACTCAGTGTGCATCGTGTAAGCAGCATTTCAAGGAGGACACTAGAAAGAGAAGTCCCTTGTTAAGCCACCAGCAGACTTGAGTTCCAAAGCCTCTAGATCATTATTTCTTACTTTAAATAAGTCTTTATTTAAAATGAAAATTAAGTCATGTCATGTTGGACAGATACACATGTTAAACATTATCTCTTCCTTCTCATACAATATATCACTAATCCTGACAGTCCAGAAAAACATTGTATTTTCCCATCCTATGAAATTCTAATGGGGTAAAATAAGGAATTCAGCCTTTGCCCAGAGATTTCACAAAACTCAGAGAAAATACAGACACTGACTGTATGTCCTACAACCTTACACTATATATTTTGGCAACCTGAACTGTGCATGTGCAGTCAGTTGGGCACATCTAGATGATTCATACTCTTTGCACAGTACAGATTGGTATTGCAAAAAACAACAACAACAACAAAAAAAAACAACAACCAAAAAAACCCCTGTTATCTCACACTGGAAAACGACATCCCCTCTTATTAAGAAGTCTGTTTCTTGCTGCAGTAATCAAGGGCAGTTTAACTGGGAGGTAGTTTCAACACTTTTCTTTCCAGTAGTACTGGTACACGCTTGCACGCAATATAATGCAGCAGTTGTGCCCCTGCATCACCTCCTCCATTCCATTAGGTCAGAGCTGTACTGACTCCTCCTAAACTACTGTTACATAATACTGCAAAAGCAGGAATGCATTATGTTTAGATCACAGATCTGCACAACAAAAAAAGGCTGGATATATTCTATGGGATTGACTATGCATGCATGGTGCTCTACAGAGCTGGCATTCTTGTGCTTTCCTATGCAGGAGCTGCCAGACTGACAAATGAAGTGCTAGTCTGTGATGAAGACAAAATGTTCGCTTAGATCTGGGCTACAGTAAAACTCCTCATTCACCAAGCTCGATTTGAAATTTGGGTGAAAGAGCTGAAATGTTAGTGCATTAATCCACTCCACGGCTTGGTCCAGCTACTCAGAACACATTAATTAACAGGCATTAACTGAGTCTAAAGAGCTGAAATCGTAGCCTATTAATCCACTTCACAACTTGGGCTGTATTTTTACTCTTCAATACAAACAAATTAACAGACAGTGACTGTCTGATACCAGAAGTTTAATTCTACTCTTTGATACAAATAGATAGTGTTGTAGTACCTTGTGGACAGTTTCTTATCGCTACTTGAATGGCATTGGTGTTGGTACTGGACTTGGACTATATTTGTCAAAGACGAAAATACAAGACCTGAACACACCCTGTGTTATTTGTTTCCACCACAGTGGCTTAATTAAATTCACAGGACAACGTCCCTTGGTTCTAAACCTTTCATTAGTCAGGACAGTCTCAAAGACCTACATAGTACTACTGAAGAAGACGGTAGACAGGTGAAGTTCTGACTTATATGAGAAGTATCTAAAAAAATTCACATGCACTAGAACAACTTTTTAAAAAGTATGGCTACCACTTAAAAAACCCAGTCATTCATTCAAATTTTGCTTCTAGTACAACTGCTGTAGAACTTGTAAAATACACTAGTTAGAAATAGCAGCATCAGGGTGGGAAATCAAAGCTTAGCTTTTTTGCAGAACATCTCCAAAAGAAAAGTGAAACATGCAAGGTGGAGACCCAGACATAGGCTCTGAGATCTCAGTGGATTCTCACACTTCTCCTTAATCACAGGCTGGCAATTAAGTCTAATTCAGGAAATTCAAAGAGTGTACCTGTCAGGAATCAGGAGGAAATTAATTGCTATACTGAAACAGATCAATGATTCATGAGCTGTAACATCAAGCTGCTAACAATATTAATTGCCACATACTTTAGGAAAAGGAGCCTAAAATAGCAGGAGTTATTAGTTTACAATGGTTTGAAGGATTTTTTTTTTTTTCTGGATGTAACTGCTGAAACTAAAGTCAAGTACAGCTTTACAATACATGAAATGTGACATTGATAGTTTAATACTGTATATCAATAAAATTCTTATGTTTGGACCTGAGCATTTTGCCCTAACAACCTGCAGCCATAGTAGCATAGAAATATTTATATACCCTACTTCACATCAGTTGAATTTTAACTGAGTGCCTCTGTGGGATGAGAACAGTCACCATCTACACAAAACCCAAGTAAACAGGTTTTATTTCAAGTCTCCTGGCCAAGAGAACACAGATCCAATCTTACTCTCAGCCTCCGGGCCATCAGTTTGGAAACTCCACTGGTACTCCTACCCTGCTTCCTTGCCTGTGTAGCACTGGCCATGGGCTACCTACACCGGGTTTCCAGTCAGTGGAAAGCAGCATCCAAGATTATTGAAAAGAGATAATACTCTCAAAACTGTCAGAGCAGGTTTGGAGCACTCCATTCCTCCTTACTGACTACAATGGAGTGATTGAATAGGGACAGACAGTCCAATGGTCAAAGCATTCACAGCAGATAGAAGAGATACAGATTCAGTATTGTTCTAATAATCATTTCCAGAGATATTCTAGTGAACCACATTATTTATGCCCCATAGATCTAAAAACTCTACTCAGGTCTCTTGATTTTCAATCCAGTGTCTTTCTGAAAACGAAGTGATGCACTCAAATGCATTCAAAAACATGAGCTCTGACCAAAACAGAATATTATCCACCCCTTAGTTTCCACTTTACTTTTTTTCATATTTGTTCAGTTCTGTCAGATAAGTTTTATTTTTATCTATACAGATTGTCTTGCTCCCAAAGACACTGAAGTCATTAAAATCAGACCTGTGATGTCTGCTGCCTTTAGTGACACAAGGGAATTTAAAGAAGAGAATTCTAGAATTAAAACTCGAGTTCTCACAGCTTAAAGCTAAATCAGCAAAATCTCTTTACTCCTCACAATTATCCATCATGCAGCTTGCCCCAGAAGAATCTCAACCGGGCTGTATTTAAATTGCATTATGAATTTGTAAGATGAATTCTTCATTTCTTGTCACATATGCCAAATACAAATGTTCTCGTTCAAAATGCGACCAAAGACCCATTGTGTATATCAGATTATGCACAGTATGTTGCTTCCAGGAAGTGCAGAATTTCCAACAAATGTAAGAAAATTAATTCTACCCTGTATTATTCAACTTTCTTTGCAACATTCTCTTTAGCATCTGAACGTAGCAGTGCAACAAAATAAAACTATGAACTTAGTGCTTAAGGTTCTGGTTGCTATTGCCTGAGTGTTTCAGAGTGAAGTGAAGCACAGTAAGAGTTTGTTAGCTTAAAATAGCTTTATTTTGCTGAATGTGTCTCATAGAGACAGGTTAATAAATTTCATCATTCATAATTTGATACATTTTTGGCCCTGTTTCAGTTTACAAACTGTCCATTAACAGACCTTGAAATCTGTGAACAAATACATTATCTACCATTATACGCAAGTTTCTCAGATGAGTAATTTTTGATCTTCAGATTGCTCAGGCAGTTGCTTAGAAACATTTGTCTGTATTAGTTACACAAGTAATGTGGCATTATTTTTCTTCTCAGATTGGATGGCTTCTGTGAATAAGCAACAGAGCATGAAATGCAAATTTCATGATATAAAATTCAAAACTTGCTTTTGGCAAGGACCTGATTTATTACATTTACAGCACAAGATGAAAACAAAAAGGTTATCTTGATCTGAATGACTTGACAGGGGAAGTAATGCCTGTGCCACTTGAAGAACTAGTAGGGTAAATTGCAAAAATAAACAAACAAACATTTTTTTAAAAAAAGGAATTGCATTGAAGCAGTGGAGGGCATGGCCTGGGGAGCTTATTTGGCTGGAAAAAAAAAAAAAAATCATTCAGAGAAACATAAAGATGATAAAGAATAGGATGGAAGCTTGGAATGAAATGGAAACTGCAATAATTTATTTTACCAGTTATCTACAAAGAATTTATGAGTTTATCTTCTATTGATTAGTACTTTCTATGGATTCATATTTTCCTAGATTAAAGCATAGGTAGTTAGGTCTGAAAAAAAAATATGGAGATTCAAGGAAATTATTATTTCAGAGTTTTGAGCAAAGAAATAGAAGCAAGTAGTGTTGTTAATATTGATATTAACAGCCAGAGCTCATTCAATAAAGTTGAAGAAGTATTTCACTGGAGATAATACAGAAATACAGTAGAATCTTCTTTTTCTGCTGATGCTATCAATATGAGAAACACTAAACTCACACCTTTTTGCTTCTTTTAACTTTGCAAAAGAACCACTTGTATTTGCCTAAGTGTTTCTCCACTGATAGTAATGATTTTTCTTCTCTACTGGATGCAATGATTTAGAACAGCAAAATCACTGGTTCAAAACTAAATATAGAATTTTACTAGCTGAGCCTGCTGCTTTCAGTCAAAGAGAACCAAATATGGGAAAACTATGTTACTGAGCACACTCTCAGGCTGGGATCCAGGCTACTTCTACAAACTACAAAGCCTACATTCAAAATATAGCCAAAGTCATCAAGACCAAATCAAACAAACTCTAAAAGAGGAAATACTGCTAAAACAATGGAGAAAAACTTGGAAAACAGCAGTATATATTTTTTTTTTCCAGAAAATATGTAAACCCAGGCTGCAAGGACTGATGGACAGTAAAACCATTTGCAAAGAAGAAGAATACATCTGAGTCTTTTGCTGAATTGTAATAAAGGTATTCGGTTTAATTTTTAGTGACACTTGTGACAGCTACAGAGATCAATCTCATCCCACTACTAACGAGGTAAAGTCTCTGACTAACCTTCCCACTACTCCCGTTCAAGCCAGCAGCTCTGCTAGTGGGTCCCAAATGACAGCAAGTGTGCCCAACAGCTGAAGCCTGACATCAGTACAAAATATTTGTGCCACTCATGATTTAAAACAGGCTTCGTTTTGGGTGGACTATGACTAAACCATGATTAAGATCAAATCCTTCTGCTAGCAGAAACAGCGTTGAGTGAATATGAAATATGCATGCACGGTCCTTGCTTACAGTTTAATGGCCTATCCCATAAATCCCAGTAAAGGCATGCCACAAAAGCAGCCAGAAGTAGTGTCACACTTTGAGCACTTCTCTCAATATTCACTCAAATGCCAAAGAGTTATTAATGAAGTATTAAAACACTGAATATGAATTTGACTAGAAAACAAAGATAGAAATTTTTATTTTAGCAAAAACAAAGTCTTCAGTAAATCCAAATCACTCCACTGCATACTTTCAATGTTTGTATAAAAACTTATACATTTCTTAAATACCAAATAATCATTTTTTTCTCCCCTTCTTTCTCTAGCATGCATCTTAGATCATGCTCATTCATTTTCAATAGTATGTTGCTCCCTCCATAGCTGCATACAGAAACTTGGTTTAAGGAAGACTATGAGCTTATAAATAACCATCCTTTGCCTGTCTTTTAAATAAAGCTGGAAAAAAAAAATAAAAAAGAACCAAAATCCTGACCTAAGATTAAAAGCTGCATTCATATTAAAGAATGGTGTCTTTTTCCTATTGAAACTGCAGCGGTAGATTATTCTGTGCTGATAAAGTACTACAGTGGGCAAATAACTTTCTCATAATGAACACGGCTGTAAAACAATTTATCTACAAGAAAGGAAACAAGTTTGCATAATCCATTTATGGTTGATTCAGCTTTAGAGGAATTTGTTATATAAATATATCTCGCCCTGGGGAACTGTTTTGCCAGAATAACTAATAGAAGTGTTTGAGCAACTTAACACTGATAATTAATAGGATTTTTCAGTATCACAACAGACAATGGCATCTTCCCATGTGTATTAACCATCTCATCACTGAAGAGACACAAACTGGCGGACTCCAAGACCCAAATACATCAGAAAGGGGTGAATGAATTAACTTAGCACTTGCAAAAATGCTAAGCAGATGACATATTTAACCGATCGTCAAAAAGTGTTTCACAGTACTTTCTTAAGAAACATTCCATAGCTCAGTAATTATCATGTTAAAAATCTTGATTAATAGTTCATCAATTGTTCAATTGTCATTTCTAATATTCTACTAACATGCTGGGATGTTTGACTAAACATAATCAAGTACCATTATGTTGTTACACACTTAGCTAGCAATCACCAGTTATGTTTTAAGTTTAGGTGTCAATATTAAATCACCAGGAAGGATTACCACAGGTAACACTTTCACTATCTCATCAATAATGCCTTGCCAACTACAATTCTGTAGAGACTTAAAATTTACAGTGAACCTTACCTGCTTTTGTGGTCACATAATTATTTTTATTATGCTTTGTGGCAATGTTGGCTGCCAAAAAAGGTTGTCCTAAAATCCCAGTGTGACAAAAATCAATTTTCAGATGCAAATGAGGGTGCCATAGGTGACATTTTTCATACCCAATAAATTGCCTGTCTGTGGCTTTGAACTAATGGACACATAAACAAGAGAGATTGGTGCCAAGGTATTGCATTATAACCTTAGTGAAGTTTTATGAGGCTCATGCCACAGGCTGTGAAGGGAAACTAAAACAGAGGGAGGAGGCATGAACAATTTGAGGAAACCTGTAAGAACATATATAGATTTTAAAATTATTTTACATTCTTTTCCTTTTTTTTTTCCTGAGCTCTGATCTCCCATCTACTTTTCCTCTTCATGATTCCTCCTGTCTGCCACAATTTTTACCTCATTATTCTCCACCTCTTTTCTTCTCTATCCCTTACCTATCTTCCCAGTTTCTCTCCTGGAAAATTTGTACAAACAGAATTCCTTTCCATTATTCTCTTTAAATTCTGGCAACATTGATTCCATTCACTTCCACCTCTTTGAGGTGATGGGCATTCCCTGGCAAGGAAATTATTCAAAGCCACCCCACTGCAGCATACTCTGCAAAACCGGTGTGAAGAGCCACTAAGGTACACCTCACAACCTTGACACGTACTTCTCAACCACGATGTCCGGAGGACAGCATGAAAGCACAGTTTATCAATGCTATTAAGAATCTTTACAGCAGTTTTGTACAGGGAAGAGCTGGACTAAAGCTCTAAAGGGGGGCAGGGAGGTGTCTGTATTTGCACAAAACAAATAGCAAAGTTTTATAGGCTTATCTGAAGCTTATCTTGAATGATCACAAACATCTCAAGCTTGCAAATTCAGGTTAGAATTCCTGAGATATGTTTATTCTTGCAATATGAATAGAAACATGATAAACCCAGTATTTTTATACTATGTTGATAGTATTGTTCCCAACTACAGCTGAAATTAAAGATATGATTACATAATAGCTTTTCAAACCTCTTCAAAAGATTTAAGTAAAGTTCAAATCTTAAGCTTTTGAAACTTTAATCTTGAAATAAAGATCAATCTTTTTGTTATTTCACCTTTTTCTCATGTTAGGAAAATATTAATTGTACTAAAATGACAAAGAACTGAATCCTACATCAGAGTCATCCCCATGCATATCCAGTTCCAAGATTGGGATAATCATTTGGGGGAAATAAATTTAAAACACCCTTTTCAACCTCTCATCTTGGCATCCTCTGTAAATAATATTACTGTTGATGGCGCTCCTTTGTTGTATTTTGAGTTCTCTTTGTTTCAGGGGAGGAGGGGGAAAAAGGTACTTTCTTTTGCTGCACATCTAGCTCCCTCCTTCTGAAAAATCAGAGCTCCCTCTAAAGTCAATAAACCAGTGCACCTTAACTTGTCTGTCAGCATCTTCAGCACAACAGGCTTCTAATACTGTGCAGGCATAACTTTGAAAATATAGTTTCAAACTTTGGTTTATGCCACTTGTTTGGTTGGCCAAATAGCATTACTATATTCCTCAGAGGCAAGAGTTTATTCCCATTGCCAGAGCAACGCCTGGCAAAGCATGCATCTGGAATTCAGGGCAGCGTGCCACAACCATCTCCACCCTGTTCTTCTGAAAAGAGAAATTATGATGGAAAGTATGAAACATAGTGTTCTCTGCCTTTTAAGGTCACCACAGACATTTACTTCCCAAGCTAGCTAATATACACAGCTCCTCTTTCTTACATCAATCCACTTCTTCATGGTCTTGTAAACCATGCAAACATTTGGAAATCAAGTCTTTTATTCCAAAAATCCACAAGTGACTTTGGTGGCCAAATTCTCTGATCAGATTAACTATCTGCATCACTGCTGGTAATGCAAAAAGTGCCTAGCAGAAAATTCACAGCTGGAGGAGAATTACCTTCTAGTAAATCTAGAGCACAGGAGAGTAGCATGGTTGTTTCATCCTCTGCTAGCACAGCAAGTACTTCAGGGCTGCACACACTATAGATTGGGATTAGTCGATGTCGAGCTCAATTTTATCCTGTTTTACAGTTCTTGCTGGAAGCAGCTTCAAGTTGCGTGAACAACACACCTATCCATAAGACTGAAAAACAGACCCTAGGAGTTTTAGCTTTTTCTGATGCTGAACCAAATTTGATCAGATCATAACTCCCAGCAGCAGAAGACACCAGTCAAACGATCAACTGCATCAGATTCACCAATTTATCTGCATTAAGCCATAACAAAACAGATATTGGAATATTATCTATAAAAACATCCAAAACACAAAGGAAAAACTTCTTAGATACCAGACGTGTTCATTGACAGTATACTGGGGCAAAAGATTTACAAACAATTTTAGTGAAAAATCTGCTGAGTAGTTCTACGGTCCTGATCTCCACTACTACTGTCCAAAGCTATTTGTTTATACAAGAAGTTAATTTAAAAATAGAAGATATAATGCAGCATAGTTTTATGTAGGCTTACTAAACGTAGAGCCCTAGGGCTCAGTGTACTTTCGTTTTAAGTAATTATATTCCACATGTAAATATTAAATACTTAAATACACTGGGATAAATGAATTTAGACTTGCTAAAAGATTTCTATAAATAGCCCCTACTATGTCACTTCTCCCGATAGTCTGCTCTATTGACAATTACTGTAAGAACAGAGCATTCCAGTTTCCCTGTAGTGAACATGAAACAGTCACCTAAGGAAAACCTTTCATAATTAGAACAAGGCAGGTACTAAACCTATCCCTCGGCTTATCTATGTATTTGTAGCTGGAGTTCATTAACTTGTCAGTACTGATTCCTTTTGAATAGGAAAGTGAAATGAAAAAATGATGTGCAAATCAATATCAATGGTTAAGTCATGTTCTCATTTAGCACAGTGTCAGATATGAAATATTGTGAATTAAAAAGAAACTTTTCTGGTGGAAAAACATGCTTAGTAAGCCAGTTTTGTTGTTTTTTTTTTTAATAAGATAATTTCTATAGTGAATTACGCTAGTTGTTCCATGATAAAAGTTGCAGCATGTTAAAAGTTAAAGAAGATCTTTAAACCCTATTCTTATTTTCAGTCGTTTTTTTAAAAATTACATTAAGCTTAACAAATGGGAGAAAGACTTAAGAATATATAATTCATGCTCATTAATTGGCACAAAAGCTGTGTAGCAAATCCATATCTATCTATCTAGAGACATCTGCTAAAAGAACTTGTACATAACTCAGCATCACACCACAAGTCTACGGATATATTTTTGGAAAACACATTTCACACATGTAAATCGCACGATTATCAGAAGGGATTACAATTTAGTCTTTATGGACATGTGAAATGACAATAATAGGGTGTTAAAGGCCAGGGGAAACTTCTTGGAGATAAGCATAAGGTAAAGCAAAGATCTGTTTGTATATCCTGATATACACTGAATTGCTTATTAGCTTTCTGGAGAGAAATAGTCAAAGTTAGCAAGCTCTACCTGGTAAACTCCAGACATACAGATCTCCAAGAACCCACTCTGTGCACCCCCTAAACCTGAGCTCAGACGTAAACCACACAAGTAGATGGCTTGGAACAGAGTTAAATCAAACAATGAACTGTAACAACCTAGGTCTCTACCAGCAAAAAGTCCCTATTGCCCTGTTTCTGAATACCTTACCTTTAATACGCTTATAGAGTATCTTCATTTTATACAAATCTGAGGCAGAGAGGTATGAAAGTGAAAATTGTCAGTATAATGCAAATACAAAGCATTTTTATGCCCGTGGTTCTCCTAAACACACAACCTTACACTGGAAACCAGAGTCTTATCTTCCTATTGTCTACAGTCAAGACTAATTTCCCTCATCTTATTTTTTCATTTTACAATTTTAAAGACTGAAGCTTAATCAAGTCACTTATCTAATTCACAGTTGTTCTGAAACACATTTTCAATTAATAAAATGATCCCAAATACAGCCTAATGCACTGAGCGTCAACTGAAAGAAAAGACACAATAATTACTAGCAGTGACAAGGAATTGTGAAAGCCATTAAACAAAACCAAAATAATTTCTTCCCCATCAACCCTCTAACTATACTAAATATTCATACCACCAGAAGATACAGTAATTATGTCCCTCAAGTAAAGCAGTTACTTTTCTGTTTGGTAGGAAATACATTAAAGAAATTCTTTCCCTTTGCTACTTCTAATATATTTCCCATACTTTTTCTCTAGTTGAATTAAATACGACATGTTAAAGCAGGGAACATTTCCATTTGGGCTACAGATGATGGAACTTTTCTGGCAGATATTGAATTTATTAAACATCATAGGACTGAACAGAATCTGCTTTATGGTATTTACAAATTTGAGATATAATTTTAAAATAATGAAAATCAAGACACAAAGTCTGGGATTAAAAGCTACTGAGCAAGTGTGAAACTTCTCAGATCCTCTAAAGAGCTGCTTGATCAAAAAAGCATTAATTTCACGGGGATTCAGCTGAAGGCACAAATGAAATTTAAAATAACTGAAGAATTTTTTTTTCCTGTTTCGTAGACACAAAATATAACAGGCATGCTGTGACTGCCCACTAACATTATGCACAATTAATACTAATATATAGTCATCAACTTGATGCTACTAGGATCCAATAAAAAGGACTATACCATCTGATAGTCCTACTAATACATTCCATTTTCCTGGCAATTAACACGGAAGCACTAACAGTTAACATCAAGGTGACCCTCAAACGATTTTTGATACGGACACTCCTCCTAGCAGATTTATGAGTAGATTCAAAGCTCATTAAAGTCGGCAGAATACCTCCCGGTGACTTCATGGAGACTGTATTTGGTGTACTGCTTTCTATGTTTTCCTATGACAGATGAGTTACACTGTTTTGTGAATAATCATGCCTAAAATCAACCCTGTATCTTAAAAGCTTCAAGCCTTACCTCACATAAACACATAACTTTGGCAACAATGAGTTTGAATGCTACAGATGTGAGCCAAATTCAGAGTCAAATCTTCCCCAGCTTTGGCTTTGGATGTTTAAACTGAAGTTTTAACATCCTCTCTCCTTACCTCCACCTAAATTCCTGATTTGAGGGTCTATATGAAGCATGAAAGTCTTTTCTGACTTCAATGACCTTATCAGTTTCAAAAAGATGGTTCTTGGGATGGGGGGGAAGAGAGCAAAGCACATAAGGACAACACAACACAGTGGGACAGAGAAAAAGATGTCGGCCAACAAAGTCAGAAAGTTACTTGACCTGTGCTGCACAGCTCCATAAGCATTTAAGGACACAGTTTGAACCATTCATAATCCAGATGGAAGAAATCCAAAATCTCCCTTCACTAATTCACATGGCAATTGAATAACCCAAAAGGATAGGAAATGGGCAGAACTTTGCATCGTATTAAGTTGATCTCACAGAAAAGTTGACAATTTTTCCCCTGACCTGCTACAGAAACAATTCACCTCTGTTGAAAACCAGTAGGGGTAAACAAATAAAAATTGCTCAGTATCAAATTGCAGGCATTATTGAAACAGAGCGGATAAAACAGCAAACTGTATCAATTTTAAGATCACGTTAAGTAGCAGGAACATGACCTTGCTGAAAAATTCTCACATATTGTTCCTCTTTTTTTATTAAAACACCCAACCTAGACATATTCCTATATTACATTTCTCAACACAAAACTACAACACATTCTTTGAAAAGAACATGTTCTCAAGTCTCTTGTGCACGATATCCCACACTAATATATTAGCAATATTTTTGTGAACGTAGCCGGAAATTAAATACATGTGAACTGTTCCAACAAACCTCTCAGCATGGAGGTGCAGTTTTTGATATAATTAATGACAGTAAATGAATGAGTCTATAATTGATAAAATGTCTGTTCACTGAGTCAGTACCAAAACAAATAACAAAATCCTTATTTTCCTAAATCAGAAATTCAGTCTAAGTGTATTTATTTCTAGCAGACAATCCTGCTGCAAAGGGCTGGTAGGACCAAACACAGAATACCAGTGTAACAGTCATCTTAATCTAAGGCACGATTTTATACTTTGCAGCAAGAACAGCAACGAAAACAGAAGATCTACTCTGAGTATTCTTGTTACCAGATGCTGCCACGCTGGACACAATGACTGAGTACACCTCATGTTACCAGTGGTTTTGTCCACCAACATAGTCTTTCAGCAGTCATTAATTTCCTACCAAACAGAAGTGGCTGACTTTTTATTTCATCTTCAGGGAAAAGGAAAAGTCACAAGTATAAGAATACTCTTCCTGCCCAAAGAAGAAACTGCAGTGTAGTATTTGTCAGCCAACCGTGAATTTTGAATTTACTGGAATCTTTGTTAGCAAGTTCAACAATATCCAAATCAAAATTACGTGCCTCATGAGAGCATTCAAGTGCCCTATTTCATAGGGGCTGACATGTCATTTTATCACTACACTGCTGTGCTTGAAGGAAACCCTCTGCATTTTGATATTGGCTTTTAAGCTACTAATAGTGCAAAGATGAACAGATTTCTTACTGGCATTTCTTTTCTGAAGAGTTCCAAAAAGTCAGGTGATACAAACGTGTACTAACGTCAGTGCATGTATAAAATCTTCAGCATCTCCTAGGACACTCCAGTACTTCAAAGGCTCATACCCTTGAAATCCTTATACAAAAATTTTCTATGTTCATATTTAAGAATAAAAGTTTGGTACACTATTCTAGATTTAAAAAAAACTTATACTGTCACCTTTCTTCCAGGTTATTAGAGGATAAATCTTTATACAGCACACCAGTTTTCAATACCGTAAAAAAAAAGCCATTAAAGATAGAAAAACAAAAAACAAAAAACCAAAAAAAAACCCCACAAACATTCAACATGTTAACATACAGCATCAAATGATATCTGAAGAATAAATAAAAAATAATTTTTTTTTTTTTTTAAAATAGCTCATAATCATCAAGTCCACAAGGTGTATAAATCTTAATCTGGTGGATATATTTTGCATCCTTGTTCTAGTAACTCTGAAGACATTCGGCAGACATCAGGAAGATATAAAAATGCCTAACTCTTATTAGCAAAGTCCTTAAAGCTCAGAAAATTTTGTCATTTACATTGATATGAGATAGAAGTAATCTGAAGACGAAGTTCAGAACCACACAACACACTTCAGCGATAGTGCCTTGACATTAACTGTGGAACAGTGTACTCAACCACATAAAATATTCAGTAGTTATCCACTGTGATTAGTACCACTATGGAGACAAATGTACTTTAAATAAAGTTAAGCATTTAACCCATTTCTGCTTGATGATGCAAAAAAAAAAAAAAAAAAAAAAA